>PVKH010034755.1:0-11822 GCA_004027955.1 Chaetophractus vellerosus | reverse complement strand
TGATGCTGCAATGGAGGATGTAGGCCAGTTTGTATGATCATGTATCATTCAGGAACTGTAAAGAAGAGAGGGTTGTCTATGGCCTGAACTGTGATCTATGTCTGATGGCAAAGCCCCAAAATGTGTGTAACTATCAGAGGTGTTATGCCACACTTAGGGATGTGCATGTGGGGGGTTGTGGGAGGGGTGGGGGGGGTGGCATATGGGTACTCCTGGAATCTCTGTGTAACATTTGTGTAATCAATGTATCCTAAAAATGTATATAGATATATAAAAAATAAATAAAAAATCAATTAAAAAAAATAAAAACAATAAAAAACAAATAAACATGTGTTAAATAAACTAGATCAACATTTAAAAAAAAGTTATATGGAATTGAATAAGGCTTGATTAAATCTATGGTAGCATTTGAAGGATCTATAATTTAATGAAATAAAGAAATAATGTCTCAGAGATTCCTCAAAATTCTGAACCAACTGGCCATTCATTTGTTCCCTGGCTCTTCTGCTACCTCTCTCATTTCTGTCCTAAGGTATAAGCAGGAAAATATGTTGGTCAATTGAGTTTTGACAAGGCTGCCAACTCCACTCCACTGGGACAGGACAGTCTCTTCAACAAATGGTGCTGGGAGAACTGGTTATTCATATGCAAAGGAATGAAAGAAGACCCTTTTCTTACACCTTATACAAAAATTAACTCAAAAGGGATCAAAGACCTAAAAATAAGAGCCAGACCATAAAACTCCTAGAAGAAATTGTACAGAAGCATCTTAAAGATCTTTGTGGTAGGCAGTGGTTTCTTAGGCTTTTCAGGTATAAATGCTCCCCATTCTCTACCGTCATTCTATCTCCTGTAACCTATACTCATTTCACTGGTGATGTTGCGACTCTTTTCACGTGCTTTTTAGGCATTTGTATTTCCTCTTTGGAGAGATGTCTATTCAAGTCTTCTGCCCATTTTTTAAATTGAGTTGTTTGCCTTTTTATTGTTGAGTTGTAGGATTTCTATATATATTCTGGATATTAAGCCCTTATTGGATATGTGATTTCCAAATATTTTCTCCCATTTAGTAGGCTGCCTTTTCACCTTCTTGACAAAGTCCTTTGAAGTGCAAAAGTATTCAATAGCAGGTGCCATTTATCTATTTTTTTTTCTTTTTTTGCTTGTGCTTTGGGTGAAAATCCTCTTGATTTCCTCCTCAGATTGCTCGATACCAGAATATAGAAACACTACTAATTTTTGCATGTTAATCTTGTATCCTGCCACTGCTGAATTTATTAACTCTAGTAGCTTTGATGTTGATTTTTCTGGACTTTCCAAATATAGGATCATGTCATCTACAACTAGTGAAAGTTTTACTTCTTCCTTTGCAATTTGGAAGCATTTTAGTTCTTTTTCATACCTAATTGCTCCAGCTAGAACGTGCAATATAATGTTGAATAACAGTGGTGACAGTGGGCATCCTTGTTTTATTCCAGATCTTAGAAAGAAAGCATTCAGCCTTTGACCATTGAGTCTGATGTTAACTGTGGGTTTTTCATATATGTCCTTTATCATGTTGAGGAAGTTTTCCCTCTATTCCTATCTTTTGAAGTGTTTTTTTTTTTTATCAAGAAAGGACACTGGATTTTGTCAAATGCCTTTTCTGCATCAATTGAAGTGATCATGTAGTTTTCCCTCTTTGACATTTTAATGTATTATATTACATTAATTATATTTCTTGTGTTGACCACCCTTGCATACCTGGGATAAAACCCACCTGATCATGGTGTATAATTCTTTTAATGGCTGTTGAATTAGATTTGCAAGTATTTTGTTGGGGATGCTTGCATATGTAATCATTAGAGAGATCAGTCTGTAATTTTCTTTTCTTGTAGTATCTTTATCTGGCTTTGGTGTTAGGGTGATGTTGGCTTCATAGAATGTTTCCATTTCAAATTTTTGGAAGAGTTTGAGCAGGATTGGTATTAATTCTCCTTGGAATGATTGGTAGAATTCACCTGTGAAGGTATCTGGTCCTAGGCTTTTCTTTGTTGGGAGGTTTTTAATGACTGATTCAATCTCTTGTGATTGGTTTGTTGAGGTCTTCTATTTTTTTCTAGAGTTAGTGTAGGTTGTTCATGTGTTTCTAGGAAATTGTCTATTTCATCTAAGTTGTCTCATTTGTTGCCATACAGTTGTTCATAGTATCCTTTTTATGATCTTTTTTTAATTTCTGTGAGGTCAGTAGTAATGACCCCCCTCTCATTTCTGATTTTAGTTGCTTCTCTTTTCTTTCTTTGTCAGTTTACCTAGTGTTTGTCAATTTTATTGACCTTTCCAGAGAACCAACCTTTACATTTGTTGATTCTCTGTATAGATTTTTGTACTCAAATTCATTTATTTGTGCTCTAATCATTGTTATTTCTTTCCTTCTGCTTGATTTGGGACTACTTTGCTGTTCTTTTTCTAGTTCCTCCACATGTGCAGATAAACCTTTGATTTGAGCTCTTTCTGCCTTTTTAATGTAGGTGTTTAAGGCTATAAATTTCCCTTCCAGCACTGCTTCACTGCATCCCATAAGTTTTGTGGTGTTGTTTTCTTATTTTCATTCATCTCAAGATATTTACTCATTTCTCTTGCAATTTCTTCTTTGACTCACTGATTGTTTAAGAGTGTGGGTTGTAACATCTATATATACGTGGATTTTCCAGTTCTGTGCCTGATATTGATTACCAGCTTCATTCCATTATGATCAGAGAAAGAGCTGTGTATAATTTCAATCTTTTAAAATTTATTGAGACTTGTGGTCTATCCTGCAGAATGATCCATGAGCATTGAGGTGCAATTTTCTGTCTGTGTCTACTTCATTTATCATAATAGTCAAGTTCTCTCTTTCCTTATTGATCCTCTGTTTAGATGTTCTATCTATTTATGACAGTGGTTTGTTGAAGTCTCCAATTATTATTGTAGAATAGTCTATTTTTCCCTTCAGTTTTACCAGTGTTTGCCTCGTATATTTTAGGGCACCCTTTTTAGGCACATAAATAATTATAATTGTCTATACTTTTTGGTAGATTGCCCCTTTTATTAATATAATGTTCTTCATTGTCTCCTATAACAGTTTTGCATTTAAAGTCTATTTTGTTTGCTATTAGTGTAGCTACACCAGCTCTTTTTTGTTACTTTTTGCATCAATATCTTTTCCAACCTTTCACCTTCAGCCTTTTTTGTATCCTTGGGTCTAAGGTTAGTCTCTTATAAACAGCATATAGATGGCCCATATATTTTTACCCATTCAGCCAGTGTGAGTCTTTTGATGGGATAGCTTAATCCATTGGCATTCTATGTTATTACTGTAAAGGCTGAACCTATTGCAACAATTTTATCCTTTGTCTTTCATATGTCATATCCTATTTTTGTCTCTCTTTTTACACTCTTAATTGCCCTTACTGATAATTTTCATTTATATACTTTCCTCCAAGTCTTTCTCTTCTGTTTTTTTGTTTTTTTTTTCAGCCTACAGACCTCCCTTTTAGGGCATGTCTCTTATTAATGAACTCTCTCAGTTTCTGTTTACCTGTGAATATTTTAAACTCACCCTCATTTTTGAAGGACAGTTTTTCTGAAGAAAGAATTTTTGGCTAGCAGTTTTTTTTCTTTCAGTATCTTAAATATATAACACTGCCTTCTTGCCTCCATGGTTTCTGATGAGAAATCAGCACTTAGTTTTATTGAGCAACCCGCGTATATGATGAATCACTTTTCTCTTGCTGATTTCAGAATTCTCTCTTTATCTTTGGCATTTGGCATTCTGATTAGTATGTGTCTCAGTCAGAGTAGGTCTATTTGGATTTTATTCTGTTTGGATTACGTTGTGCTCCTTGGACATGGATAGCTACTTTTTCCCTAAGAGTTGGGAAATTTGTGATCATTATATCCTCAAATATTCTTTCTGTCCCTTTCCCTTCTTTTCTCCTCTGGAACACCTATGACTCATATGTTTGTGTCCTCTGTGCTGTCATTCAATTCCCTGAGAAACTGCTCAATTTTTTTCTATTCTTTTCTCCATCTGTTCTTCTGTCTGTTCAAGTTCAGATGTCTTGTCTTCTAACTTGCTGAACCTTTCTTCTGTCTGTTCAGATCTGTGGTTGTATGACTGTAATATATTTTTAATCTCATCTATTGTGTCTCTCATTCCCATAAATTCTGATATTTTTATTTGCAGGCTTCCAAACTTTTCTTTATGTTCACTCAGTGTCTTCTTGATATCCTTTACCTCTTTGGTCATATTTTCCTTAGTGTTCTTGAATGGATTTAGGAGATTTGTTTGAACATCATTGATTAGTTGTTTCAAATCCTGTGTCTCCTCTGAAGTTTAATTTTTTTCCTTAGACTAGGCTATATATTCCTGTTTCTTAGTATGGCTTGTAAATTTTTGCTGATGTCTAGACACCTGATTATCTTGTTGAGTTTACTCTGGTGTTCAATTTCTCTCTCTTGCCTAGGGTTTTATTGTTGATTGGCTTTGTGTTACAGCTATTCTTCGATTAGGTTCAATTTAGCCTTGATCTTTAGAATTGCCTGTGTTTAAATGGTTGAAACAGGGCCAGGGACCCATTAATGGGGTACAGACCAATTTTAAAGGGTCCTGGGGAGAGGTACAGGAAAGACGCCAAAAAGCCCCCCTCCCCCCCCCATTTTGACTTCACAGAGGTGCGCTTTCATGGATTTCCCAGCAGATGGTGCTCTTTGGCAAACCTTTCCCCGCATCAGAGGGAGTGTATTTTTTCGATTTCCTCTGGTCGGTGTTGAAACAATGGCTGCTGGAGTCAAGTAGGCTAGAATGGCAATTCAGAGTCAGAACCTACCAGTCCAAATTTGCCAATCAGAAGCCATGCTCGCAACTCAACTGTGTCCCCCAGCCTTCCCTTTCCCAGGGAGGAGGACTTCATGCCACTCTCTGTCCACTGAGCCAGCCATGGACCATACGGAGGCAAGCCTCTAGAGTGGGGGATGGGTGCCATTCACTGCCACAAGAATGATTCACTCACAGTTTCTGCTGTAGCTTCTCAGTCTCCTCATCCCACTCTTTCCTGGGATCTGTACATGTTTCCAGGCCCCCAAGCCCCAGAACCATGATACAGATAGTTTCAGTCTGTCTACTAGCAGTTTTTATAGTAGGAATTTTGCCCTGTCTCTCCCTATGCTGCCATCTTTACCAGAACTCCTAAAGGAAATCTTGATACCATTTTTATGTTGAATTATATTTGGCCAAATCAGTCAACTAATTCTAAATTTATCATGGAATAAAGCAATTGGTCAAATGAGAAATGCTACGTATTTAAATTAAAATAACGCATTCAAGAATGTACTTCCATGGTAAAATCCCACATATTATTTTTGGACCCTGGCCTCAAAGAGTTTTCAATCTAATTAAACTGCTAGAATTGATACATAACCTTCAAAGAATTCATGCTAAACTATGTGTTAATTACCATATATGCAATTTGAGCTCAGAGAAGAAAGTGCCTATGCTTGCAAAGAAAATTCAGGAAAGAGGAAGGGCATAACTAGGCCATGATGGAGAAGTGGGGTTTGGGTAAAGATAGGGACAGAAGAATATTCCAGGTAAGAGAACAATATGCCAACGTTTTCCATATAGGGGAGTAGTGAGCAGCCCTGCATGGATAATACTGTTATTCTTTGTTAAAAATTACTATGTGCCAACACTGTGCTTAGGTCCTTACATGAACTATTTAATTTAATCCTCACAAAATCCCTGTAATAAGTGTGTTATAAACCCCACTTTAAACCTGAAAGAAAGGAAGACTTAGAGAGATTCTGTATCTCACCAAGGAACCACATCCTATGAGAATTTTTCCAGTTCCAAATCCTGAGCCTGTTTAAAAAGCAGCTTACTGGTGTTTATTGGTCCACTTTATTTTGTTTTTTTTAAAGATTTATTTTATTTATTTATCCCCCATCCCCCATCCCCCACACACATACACATCGCTTGAGCTCGCTGTCTGCTCTCTGTGTCCATTTGCTGTGCATTCTTCTGTGTCTGCTTGTCTTCTCTTCTTATCTTCTCTTTAGGAGGCACTGGGAACTGATCCCAGGACCTTCCAATATAGGAAAGAGGCACTCAATCACTTGAGCCACCTTAGCTCCCTAGTTTGTGGACCACTGTTCACACTGTCTCTCCTCTGTGTCTCTTTTTTGTTGCATCATCCTGTTGCATCAGCTCTCTGCAAGGGCCAGCTCTCCACATGGGCCAGCTCGCTTTCAACAGAGGCCGCAGGAACTGAACCTGGGACCCTCCATATGGTAGATGGGAGCTCAATCACTTGAGCCACATCTGCTTTCCTATTGGTTCACTTTAAATTCTCATCAGCCAAAACAGCACAGTATTGGGTCTTGTGGTCTCCAGCTTCTTCCTCACTCTTTTTTTTTTTTTTTTTTTTTTTTAAAGATTTATTTATTTTATTACATATCTCCCTTTCCCCCCCGTTGCGGCGACGCGCCGAGACTTGGTCACTGCGCAGGCGCGGCTTTTCCCCGCTTGTGGGCGGCTTCTGCTTCTATTCACAGCCGGCTCCAGTTCGCGGGTGGCTGGCTGCGTTCCATTCACAGGCGACCTGCCCTGCCCGTGGCGGCTTTTGCCCTGTCCGTGGCAGCTTCTTCCTCATTCTTAATCTACCTATTCACACCAGGAAATATCGTCTTCCTTAAAACAATTTTTTTTACTTTCTCCCTCTTTTTCTCAATATACTTCATTCTCACATACATGCAAAAACAAAGCCCCAAAATACATGAGGTAATCCTCTATCTACTTCATTTATCTTATATTGTACCTCATAAAAATGTTACATCATACTGCAAAAACAAAAATGTTACTGTCCAACTTCCCCTCTGTTTCCTTTTTAAGGCACTTGCCTCTCAATCAAACTAACTCTTTACTTTCAAGATTCCTGTATATGGGCCAGTGTCTCTTGGTAGAATTTTTATCCGAATTCTTTCTGTAGTTCAAGCATTCCAGGCAGCATGCTACAGAGTAGTTACCGGAGAGCCTCAGACCTAGGGATGGCCAGAACCTCAGGTCTGTCACCTCCTGCTGCCATCAGCCTCCTCCTTTTGTCCAGGTGAGTCATGAATCTTACCATTTTGTTGCTGAGCCATGACTTAAAAAGGCAGAAAGCTTTACTCTAAGTACTACAACAAACAGGAGTAACCTTTAGTTCAGTGATTTCCAAAAATAATTTTAACGGGCTTTCTGTTATAATTTTAAGGTGCCTAATACATAAAAGAGAAAACCAAATCTCTGGTCGAAACTCCAGAAGCTTGGCTGCCCCCACTCTTGCTGTCTCCTGACCTGTCTGAAGGATTCCAAGTATCTCTTCTAGCTCTCAGCAGCACCATTTGAAAACTGTTGAATATTTAGCAGATAAGTGAGATTTTTTTCAAATGTTTTTCCTCTATAGGATATAGTCAATTCCTCAGCCTTTCATTATAAATAAGATCAAACAAAAATCTACTATTTATCCAACATACATATTCCATCCATGTAAAAGTAAACATAAAAATGCATATTTACTAAATTGAATTTTTCAGAAATATTAGAAATAAAAATGATGGTTTTTGTTTAAAATGTTAGAAAAGTGCCAAATAAAATCAAGAGAAGTTGTCCAAGTTCTCTCAGACCTTACAATTGACAGCGAAATACTCTTAGTCACAGCTGCAGCTCAGTTATCCAAATGCCTATGCACACTCCGCCTTAGGACCTGTGAGAGTGGCTGTGCTGTCCACTAGAATGGCAACTTTCGGTTTTATTTAGAGCCTTCCTCAAACCCAAATCCTGCTCACTACTACTTCCTCTCTCCTACCTTTCATAATCATTACCTACCCTCCCTCATCTTCAAAATTTTCTCTGCTCACTCTGACCTGCTTCCTATTTCTACAATTTTGCAAGAAAACCAAAACAAAGACTTCCTCTTCAAATGACCTTCTGGATGCCAAAACCAAACTCCTAATCTTATTATTCCTGTTGAAGCTCCTTTTATAGTTGTGTGGCAATGATCCTCATTGGGCACTCCTCCTATTTCTCAGCTTTCTTTATTTCAATCTCCTTCCCTTCTTCTCCCTCCTCCCATACCCTAAATGCTGATGCTCATCAGGATTGAGTCCCAGTACTCTTTCTTTTTTAACTAATTGTTTTCCCAGGTAACCTGACCCTAACCTGTCACTTTCATCCCTGATAAAGAGGCTGATGATTCTCAAGTCTCTATTCTTAGTTCTCCCCTGAGCCCCAGACCCACATGTCCAACTGTCAATTGGACATGTCCACTGGGCTGTCTCAACAGACATGTCATACTCAATACAAAATTGAACTCGTCTTCCCTTTCCCCAGGCTGCCTCTCCTTCTGTCTTTCCAAGTTCAGTGAATGACACCATCATCCACCCAGACACTCATGCCAGAAGTTAGATTTCTGTACGTGGTTCAGTTGCTTTCACTATCTTGGAGGTTCCTCCATCATAGATATTGTATCATTTTCATCTTTGAGTTCTCGAGTTTGCAATAAACTGTCATATGTGGGTGCTCAATTCTTATTTCTTTCATTAAACTGACCTGCTACCCAGGACTTTACTAAAAATGAAGTACGAACATGTAGAGTTTCTTGCTTAACATTCTTTAATGTCTCCCTACTCAAGGCAGGATAAAATCCAAAGTTCTTAACAAGGCCCTTAGTTATAGGGCCCCTGCCTTCTGCCTCCTTCTCTTAGCCACATCCTCAAAGGCACCCTGGGCTCTAGACAGATCCAACTGTTTGTCATTCTCAAAGCATAAGCTTTCAAGAGTTCACATGTTCTCCCACGTTTTCCCTTTGAATACCCTGCCCATGTGTCTTCACCAAAGTCTAGTTATTCCTCAAGATTTACCCCACCTATTACATTCTTCAGGAAACCCTCTGTAGCTTCCTATTACATCCTGTACAGACCTCTGTGAACTCATCACCGAGTTATAATTACTTTCCCATTTATTCATCTCTCCCACAAATCCATTATGATAAAAATCAGGACTGTTTTTCACCTCTACACCCACTCAGGCTAGCACACACTTGATGCTTAATAATTGCTTGTCGAAGGGATAAGTTTTGCGGGTTTCATTAAGAATGCTTTCTTAATTCCTTTTTGAAAAATTAATGGTAAAATGTCAGCACCACTAGGGGGCACAGAATTATAACAGAATTTTCCAGTACCCTAGCTCAAGGGAGATGTTTTGCTTCCATACCAACCTCTTCATACAGCTTCTAAATATGTGATCTTAAATGATCAAATACCTTTATTCAAATTACTTCCAGAAAGAAGTGTGTAAGTAGTGGCTAAAACAAAAAAAGCAGTGCTGCTGTATTAACAAGCAAGAAAAATTTAAATCAGGCACAGCCAAGTATAGTTAACAGGGTTTTACAAATATAACTGAAGATAGTGTTAGGAAAAATACTGAAATGTGAATATAATTTCAAAAAATTGATACTATGAGACTTGGGACTGTTTTAAAACTTTCAAAACAAAAAAGTATCTATGCAGTGAAACTCTTCTGCAGGAAGACTGAAGAGAAATAAAGTGAAGAATATTGAAGCTATTTCTGTGATTAGACTAAAACTGAGAAGTTTTCTTTAAAACAATGAATTGAAACATTTTAATACCTCTCTTAAGAAAGAGAAACTGTCAAAATTATTTGATGTAATAAGCTAAGTTTTTTATTTTGAAGGTTGATATAGTTTAGTAGTTAAAAATTCATTTTTTGTTTTTGTTTTGCTTTTTTTGGTGAGTGTGGTGTAGGTTTTGTAGCAACAAGCCTGAGTCCTTCTCAGCTACTTATGAGTTTCAAAAGATTACTTATCTACACCTCTATTTCTTCACCTACAGAGTGGAGATGTTTGTAGTTCCCATTCCATGAGGCTACTATCAGGATCAAGTGAAATAAGTCTTATAAATCACAGTGCCTCACATGTAGTAAACACATACTAAATATTTGCTATTTTGTTTTGACAATGCTGATCTGCACATTATTTCACTAATTTCTAGAAACGTAAATTTTGATTTGTAGCCTGGTGGTTGCTAGAATGAAAATCTGAGACTTTTTAGAGTCCCTTTTCTGCTACTCCTCTCCTTCCTTCCCAGTCTCTCTTTGCATCCTATATACTCATATCCACATCCCCTCTGCATCCCTGGGCCAGAGGCATTCTGAAGCAGCCCTGTCTCACTTCCTGTGTGGGGAAGGCCTGGAATCCCTACTGTGTTAGAACCTTCATGTAGTATGGCCAGGCACAGATCACCTCTAACATTGTCCTGTGTTCTCTGATTAATTTCTGATTCTTGGTGAAACATAAGAAGTTTGGCATCAGATCTCTTAGAGATAAGGATTCTTGACCAACAAAAAGGGTTCTGTGGTATACTGTACTGATATATTTAAACAACGAGAAGAGGTAAGAATGTTTATTGAACCAATAGTTATAAGATAGCCAAGAAATGCAATATAAATTGCTATGCTTATTGTTTGATTATGATGTAATAGGCAGGGGGGAGGTACTGAGAAGGGTGGTGTAGTTTCAAGAGCATTCTATTTAGGAATTAGGAGAATTTGGTTGTACCTCTAGGCCTACAAGTCAAATATCTGAGCCTGGGGTAAGTCACAGCAGCCATACTGAAATTTTCTTCATCAGTAAATTTCCTTTTCACTGTAAAATTTTATCATTACTGTTCTGGTCAGCCCAGGAATCTCCCAATGGATCAAAGGGCATCTATATTACATTCAGTAATATTATTTAAACTAATTAGTTAAATGGCACTTATACCACTCAAAAGTTGATTAGAACCGTGAACATGACTTGAAGGGAGGATGTGCTGAAGTGGGAAGATTTGGTCAAGTGGGAAGATGGGGAATCATGGAGAAAATGGGAAGGGAGGAGAATGAGGTCACTGTCATTTTGTGAAACCAGTCCAGATCTAGTTTTTCTGTTCCTCTAGGGGCTGTCATAGGTATCTGTAGCTTATCTATGGGACTGCCAATATTACTATTTCCAACTATTTTTCAGAAGAAAAATATATTGGGATAGAAAATACACTGAAATAAAATATTTCTAGTAACTATTTTCTATAGAAGCCATCTCCATGTAGACTTCAGAGAATAAAGCTTCTAAGGTTATAAATTTCAGGCAGTCATCTTACAATGCATGTAGAGAATGAGTGGCTGAAAGCAAATCCATTGGCAAAGGAAGGGGAGGGCAAATCAGCTCAAATCCTCTACACTAGCAATAAACCTTTGCCTTTGAAAAAGGCAGTTGTTGTTTATTGTTAACTCTTTATAATGATCTGATGTAATTATTATTCACAGAATCCGGACTATATTGTTTTATTTTTTGTTCAACACACCTACCCTCTCTCCTGACACTGGGTTTTAATTTTTCAACAAAAAGAACTAATAAAAGGCAGTTTCCTAGCAACATCTGTATTCAAAGGGAAAAAAAAAAAAAAACTTAATCACAACATACTTTATTTCCCCCAAAGTTAATTCCTGCCTTTTGAGGTAAGTTAGTGGGTAGTAAAGGAAGCAAGACACTTGCAAACTCTTGGGGAGCGGGGAGGTGGGAAGAGGCCGTCCACGCAGCCTCAACTTGGCCTTTCCTTCAAGGGCAGTCAAGGGCCGAATGGTTAGGGCTGCCCCTAAACCTTTCTTTCCAACTAGCAGTAAGACAGTGATTCTGAGACCAAACCATGCTCTTGTTTATGCTCTGCTGGAGATGCGTGTGGCGCCGATGAAAGCATACTGAACCGGGAGG
>PVKH010034754.1:0-11832 GCA_004027955.1 Chaetophractus vellerosus | reverse complement strand
TTCATGTGACCCTAGCAGAAACTCTGTTCTCCTACTGTATCCTGGTTCTGAAACTGCATATATCATCCCTCATTTTCCTGTCTCTTTTTGGGTCACTGTCTGCATTATCTAAACCACTGCCAACAGAGAGCCTCTGGTGTCCATAATTCCCAATAAAGCTCATTCCTGACTCAGCACCAGGTGTGTTCTTTGCTGTCATGGCTGCACAAACTCGCACCACTCAGGAGCTGGGTTGAAACAGTAGGTAACCATGAAGCCACTGGTGACAGCAGAAAGCTACAAAATCTACATACCATGAAATAACAAAAGTAGTCTGCTGAAAAAGTTACCTCATGATTCATCCATCCATTTAACTGAACCTTGCTTAGTACCTACTGTGACTCAGGTTCTTATCCAAGTTCTGGAGATAAGGCAAAAATAAATTCCCTGCACTCATGTAGCTAAAACTGTAATGGGAGAGGATAGACAACAAACATATAAATAGATAATAATTGTAGGATGTGATAAATTATACGATGTAAAGTAAAGCATGGTTCATGATTACTGAATAATTTGAAATGGAGCTAATTTAGACAGGTGTCCAAGTAATACTTTTCAGAGGAGGTGTTATTAGAAGAGTGATGTAAATGAAATAATGAAGGGAGTTGCTCAATGCTTTGGGGAAAGAGCATACTAGGCAGAGGGAATAGCAAGCACAACAGCCATACTAGGCAGAATGTGCGGAGCCTGTTTAAGAAACAGCTAGAAGATCAATGTGGCATAATTAGGACTGAGGAGGAAGTGGTGGCTGGTGGAGCATACCCTGACCCATTTTTCATGAACCACACTGCAGAAAAACAGCTCTTTCCCTAAATAAGTTCCAAAAATTTCAATTTCTCTTTTGGCCTATATCTGGGCTCTTATTACAAGGCTATGGAAGGAATTTATTGTTTTTTAACAGCTCAGGCAAGACCAGCCTTAATTAATTTACCAAAAGATATGCAGAGTTAAAAGAACTTTAACCTAGGAGAAAGTTTGTCTAATTGAATAGTTAGGGAAATGGATGTGGCTCAAGGGATTTTGCTTCCATCTACCATATAGGAAGTCCAGGGTTAGAGTCAAGGGCCTCCTGGTGAAAGGCAAGCTGGTCCACAGGCAAGCTTGCCCTAGTGGAGAGCTGGCCCACGCAGAGTGCTGGCCTGTGCAGGAGAGCTGGCCCATGTGGAGGGCTGGTACAGCAAGATGACACAACAAAAAAGACACAGAGTAGAGACAATAAGAGAGACAAAGCAGACCAGGAAGCTGAGGTTGTGCATGAGATTGAGCGCTTCTCTCCCACTCCGGAAGGCCCTGGGATCGGTTCCCAGTACTGCCTAAAGAGAGGGCAAGCAGACACAGAAGAACACACAGAGAGCAGGCAGGGAGCACAAAACAATGGGGGGTGGGGTTGGGGGAAATAAATAAATAATAAAATAGTTAAAATCGCACCCACTGAAACTGCCACATATTAACCCACTAGAATAAGTCCTCCCTTACTAACTTATTAAACGTTCACTTTCCTCTTTTAAAAATAATGAGGGGCTTATCTAACCGAAAGATAAGTTCCTGCTTTCTTTTTTCCCCACAGAACTGATCAAGACTTGTGAAGCATGCACAGAATTTTAAATGATCCTGAGACATAAAATATCCTGGGAGCGTAACCAAGGTGGGCAAGAACCACAGGAAAGAAAATACCAGACCTGAGAGAATGCAAGAGGTCTGATGTCAGGCTACAAACTCACTCCTCAAGGTAACTGGACTCATCAGCCAATAATAATAACCAATTGCATTTCCTAATTTGAATATGGGCATGACCAATGATAATAACCAACTTACAATCATTAATTTAAACTAGCCACAACCAATGCACCAATATCCCTAATATTCCTAACCCACCTCCCTTTGTTTAATCCTTCACCTTTCCAGCTCTGGAGACAGTTCTGAGAGAACTAACTCTTCCTGTCTTCACACGGTTAGCTTTGGCTAAATCAACATTTTTTTCTTCTCAAAACCTGGTGTCAACTGATTAATTCTGAGCACATAAGGCAAGGATTCACTCACTTCAGATGGAAACTTACATCTAAAGGAAGGAATGAAGAACATTGGACATGGTGAATATAAAACTCTATTATTTTTCTTCTTTAAATTTCTTTAAAAGCCAAGCAACTTTGAAGCACAAATAACCTCAATATTAGATATGGTCTATAAGGAATGTGGAAGTAAAATATATGTCAATATTAACACAAAGAATAGGAGGTGATTTATACTTTTACTATCATGTGAAGCTTGGCACATGAAATTTAAATATAAGGTATGAATACTGAGTGATAAGTTCATAATGGATATTTTAATCCTTAGATAAAACATTAAAATTATCAAAAGTGACAGTTAAAAAACCAATAAAGGGACTATTAACAAAATATTAAATTAACTCAAATATGTCAGCAAAAGTGGAACCAAGGAAAAGAGGAACAGAAGAGCAAAAGATAATTGAGAGAGAGAGAGAGAGAATAAATAGAAAGTTAGAGGATATTTACCATATATCAATAGGAACAAAGCATATACATCAATAATATTAAGTGTAAATCATTAAATTCACTAATTCAAAGTCATAGATTTCCAGACTGCAAAAACTTAAAAATATGCAATATGCTATCTATAAGTGATGCACTTTTACAATACAGAAATAAATACAAAAATAAATGAATAATTAAACAAATAAATAAAATGATAGAAAGTGATATAATTTGCAATGGATAAGCTTTAAAAATCTGGTATAACAATAGATAAATAGGTAGGTGATAGATAGAGATAGATAAACACAATTGTTTATATCAAACAAAATTAACTTCATTGCCAGAAATAAAGAGGAATATTTAACATTTAGTGTGTTTTAGGACAAGATCATAAATCAGTAAGGACATACACTATCTGAATCATACTATAAATAAGCGTTACTTAATATACCAAAATAAACACCCAAAAACCAAAGAATGCACATTCCACTCATGTATATATAGAATATTCACAGATATAGGCCATTGGCGATCCATAAAATAGTTTCAATAAATCTTAAAAGATTAACATCGAAAGGAGCCTATTATGCCAATAATGGAATTACATTTGAAATCAATAATAATAAAATATCTATAAATCCCAAATACATGTTAATTAATCACCGCTTCTTTATAACCAAGAGTTTAAAAGAAGACACTAGAGAAATAAGAAAATAATGCAAATGGAATGATAAAAAGTAACTATCAAAATTAATAACTGGCAGTTAATGCAGTGTTTGGGGGAAATGTAGAGTTTTAAACATTGACATGAGAAAAGAAAAAATATCAAATCAATTATCAAAGTTTCATTTGCAAAAACTAAAAAAAAAAGATAAAAGTAAACCCCAAGACAGCATAAAGTACAATTGGAAAACTATTAAATATAAAACATATACAATGAAAACATATGAAATGGAAAAAATAGCAAAATTTAAAAATTGATTCTTTGAAAAGTTTCATTAAATTTATAAATCCCTTATCAGACTAAGCAACATAAGGAAAAAATAAGAGAAAACACAAACTACTCATTCACAAATTGGAAGAGATGTTTGAAAAGACAGCACAGACTTAAAAAGGATATTGGAGATATTATAAATACTACTGCATTTTTCAGCAAAAATTAAACAGAAAAATTCCTTGAAAGACCGCAAAAATTAACTAAACATTCTTCAAACAAGTAGAAACATGAAGAACTCCATATCTATTTTAAAAATGAATTCACACAATAAATTTTCCCATAAAGGAAACTCCAGATCCTGATGATTTCACTGGCAAATTCTAACAAGTATTTAAGGAAGAAAGAGCACTCGCTTTATCAAACCCTTTCAGAAAATACAGGGTGTTAACACACTTCTCAATTCATTTTATGAAACCAGCATAATCTTATTAATAAAACCTTGACAAAGACACTACAAAAGAAAGGAAAATTACAGAGTAGTTACTCTTCCTAAGCATAAATGAGAAAAATCTTAATTATATTTCAATAAATTTAATCCATTAATAGAAATGATAACAGACCATTACAAATTGATTTAATCTCAGGAATGCAAGAGAGTTTTAACGTATTTCATCACACCTAAATTCATACTAACCCATGATGTATTAAATATGCCCAACCCCCAAGATGGGAGCAAGGAATGGATATCTGCTCTCATGACTTCTATTCAAAATTACACTATCAGTCTAAGCCAGTGCACAAAGGAACTAAAAAGCAATAAAAAATCATAAAGATAAGAAAGCCGAAAAAAAGAAAATGTCTTAACTCCCAGATAGCATGAAGTAAATATTAGGGAATATATAAAAGAAACAAATACAAATCCTACTAGAGCTAAAAAGGGAGATTTGCAAGGTTGTAGGTCAGAAGGGCCATATTCAGTAATTATTATATAAAATAGCAACATACATACCTATGGGCTAGAAACATTTTTTTATGGACTAGAAGGTAAGACATGAAGTTTCTCAGGACCGTGGGTGAAAGGCTTTGCTTTGACGTGAAGACGACACGCCATGTTTAAAACTTCTGTCCCCAAGATGTGCCCTCAGTAAAGCAGTGGGTGGACCGCACCCAGAGGCGCTTCCTGTCACTGCAAACCACTATGGGGTGCGCAAGACCCCGCCTGCCATGTTTACGGCCCCTCCCCTCGATAGTATTGAGGCTCCGCCCCCTGAGCCTAGTGCTCAGCACCCAACCTCCTGCCTCACCCAGTCCCTTGTCCTCAGGCTAACTAATCTGCTGTGTCTGGGGCTGCGGTGGTACAGCCCAGTGGGGGAGTAAGCACTGGACTTAAAAAGGTATAGAAAACAGCTATTATTTTGGATTCCTCCACATTCTTATCTTTTAGTGGTCTTACATGCATACAAAAGAGTGCCCCATAAAATATGGTGACAGCCATCATGTGAGAGGATGAAGTACATGGGGGTGTGAAGGCGGGTGTCCACTCTGATTAACACTATCTTGCCCAGGTAGCCTAAGAGGGTGACAAGGTAAACAATCAGAAACATTGCAAAGAGGAGAGGCTGGAGTTCTGGGCGATCTGTAAGTCCCATGAGAATGAATTCTGTTGTTTCACTGCCGTTTTTAGTGAGCATTTCCTGAGAGTCTGTGCTCTTGAAATAAAGAGAAAAAGAAGACAAATAAGTATAATATATGTTAATATCAGTCAAAATCAAATTCTCTAAACCTGCACATGTCATCCAAAGATATATTTTTCTGGATACTACATAAACAACTCTCATATACCTACAAAGTCATAATCACATATAGATTTCTATGTGTACACCTATACCTTAAGTTAGCTGCACTGATACTTATACCAATACCTAGTCTATACCTCTACCTGCACCTGCACTATTTACCCATACAAGTGACCTACATGTCCACTGTCTACTTGGAGTCTTCTTTGCCTCTCAAAGTCTATTTATGTACAAGACCTTGTTCACAGGCTTCTCCTTTGAGAGGCATTTCTGATTTCTTCACTCATACATGAGACAATAAATTAATTTTTGTTCTGTGCTTCTAGCTTCTACATATATTTATCTGTACTGATTGCTCCTCTGCATAAATCAATAATCAATTCTTCAAAAGTCAGGACAATGTCTGGTTCATTATTATACCATGACTTTCTAGCACATTCTTATTTATTGAATTAAAAAATAAGAAAGGAAAATGTGGCATATGTCTGAAAGAATGCATGACCTACCTTGTTTTGCTCAGCTCCGTATCCCTCTTGAACTTTATATGCTGTCATGCACTTAGGAAAATCAGGGTCTTTGTTAACATTAGTGTACAAATCAGTCTATTGGGAAATTTGTTTTCAAGCAAATTCACAGGCAGTTAGTTTCAGAATATCATATGTAAGATACTGATACCTTCACATTTAACAAAATATCCAGAAGATTCTAAAGTAGTCTTTCTCTGGAGTAACACACTCATCTTGTTTAAATTGCATATGTCAAATAAAAGAACAAAGCATCTTCAAATTAAATGAAGTAAACACCTAGTGTTTTGAAGAGGGTAAATTGCAATGACTTAATATGGTAATAAAAAAAGAAATGGAGTTATTCATAGTGAGTATTTAAGCTATTAACCACATGTGCTATTAACCACATCTTGTACTTATCCAGAGGTATTACACTTTACTCTTCCTTGTTAGCGCTCTTCACATCACAAACTTTTGTTAATTGCCTTCTTACTTTCTCACATGCTGCTTTTATTTTGGCTCTTTCTATCATACTTAAAGTCTGTTTCCAGGCTTCTGAATTTTTATCTCCTTTAAAATGTATCACAAACACGTTTTAGAGAGCCAGGAATGATGTGATATTTGAATCTATATCTGCAGTATCCAGGACTGTGATTACTTAACAAACATTTGTTGAGTAAATTCATAATAGTTGATGCTAACTTATATAGATCATTAATAACATAAAAGGTTGTAGTTTCTATGCTCATTGTATAATAACAGATTTTATCCTTAAAAAATACTCGATGGTAGATACTATCATTACTCCTATGTTATGGATGACAAAAGTAAAGCAAAGAAAGATTAGGTAATTGGGCTACGATCACACTTCTAATGAGCATAATATATGAAACACCAATTCAGTCAGCTTACTTGAGAACTTTCTTTATTAGGTGCAGCTGCAATATATTGCCTCCCTAAACCTGAATTTGTCTCAGAAAGACCATAAATAGACACAGCGGGCCTTGAGAAATAAAATAAGAAACAATTGGGACAAGGACACGATGGCATCCTTGCCTAGTATAATGTAATGAAAGAGGGTTGTGCTGCTCATCTTACCTTTAATCATAGGCATTTCCAACTATGTGGCTTAGAGGTATACTCAGATACACCTACTATGCAGCTGACCATAAACTGTGGTCACCTGTACTCTCACGTCAGGAAATGCCATACTTAGGAGCAATAGCAAAGGCTCCATGAGGGGTAAGTTGGGGTCCCTGGATTACAATGATGTTTCTTCAGATTAACTGCTTAGTGACTATAAGCAAGTCACACCTTTTCTCCATTTGTAAATGGCTTTAATAATGGGTCCTGCATCCCATTCATGTCAATGTGGATGTGAAACTGAATATTTGTAAATATTAATTAATATTCAAGATGTGCATTTAGTCACTGTCGATATATAAGTGAATAAAAAACTTCAAAAATTCCTCCCCCTGGATCTCACAAATACTAGTGGGCAGAGAGAGATGGTATTGGAAGTAGGTAAATAAATAAATTATATTTCAAATGGTAGGAAATGTTATCGTGAAAACTAAAGGTATTGCAGTTTTTGGGAAAAGGTGTTGAAAACCACACTGGAAAGGTGACACTTTGTATGCATCAAAATGAAAGAGGAAGAGAACAAGTAATAAGGATTTCTTGGAAAGGTCTCCTAGGAAAAATGACTTGAAAGTACAAAGACACCGCCTGTAATCGTTCTTTGGAAACAGCTCACAGTGTGTGTGTGTGTGTGTGTGTGTGTGTGTGCAGAGTTCATGGAGAGAAATGCAGAAAATTCTAGCTTAGAGTTTCCCTAAAATAAAAATATTTCACTTAATTGAAAGACTGATTCTCGTATTCTTATGACTTTCCTATTTAGAATATCAACAATGTTCACTGGAGAAGAGGGGCAAGAAGTTAGTAGCACCTTCTTTTGAACAATTATGTAACATTAAATACTGCAAAAATAGCATATTTATTTCTGTGAGCAGCAAGGTACCATCAGGAGGTATTTTCATGTTCCTCCTCACTTGTGATGTTTTAATCCAATAAAACTGACGAGAGAAAAGGAAAGAAAAACCTATCATAAGCGAGTAAACCTAGAAGCATCTTGTATCTCAGGTGTATCTTTTTCAATTGGCCAAGCTGCAATGCAGTATGGAATTGACAGAGCCTCTGCTTTAATGATGTCTCTTTCAAAATGGTTCCAGCGATTTCTGTACTGCAAAATAAAGCAAAATCTGGGAACCAAAACAAACAAACAAAGAAACAAATGTGGCTGCCAAAACAGAGAAAAATGAGAGTCAAAGCTCAGAACATTGGACTTTCAGATAAAAATAAAAGACATAATGAGAAATGGGATTTGAGGGATTTGTTGACATAGGAATCATTCATTGCATGTCACATTAAGACTGCCTTTGGATCTGAAAAGTTTTGAATCATAAGCTCAGTGACTTGGGTGGGATTCAGGTAGATCAATAGAAGCACTAGAAAGTGGAAAAGGGTAAATAAGTTGCTATGAATATTTAGTATGTTTGCTGAGAAAGATAACTGCAGCAGTGGGTTGCCTGTGTCAGACCAGAGTAAATGCGAACACCTTCTGAACAAGAAACCTCCAGTTCAAGAGATTTAAATGAAACTTCTGAGCACAGGGACCTATACCGCACAGGTATCACACCAAAGAAGACAGGGTTGGGCCAAGAGGCTGACATGGGGAATAGAGCAGCAGCAGGAGAGCACCTCCCTACCCCCCCACACACAAACTCACAAAAGGAGAAAAGCTGCGAAGGAAGTGTTTCATCCTGAGTGAGGATGCCGTCTCAAAGACAGTCTAAAGAAATTTTATAGGCCATTCAATTACATGCTAATGATAAAATACTATTTTCAGGAAAAAAGACAGAATTTTAAAAAATATTTCAACATCAATCATTTTTGGAATGATTCTTCAGCTTCTTTCATTTTGATATAACCATGAATTCTTTGAAACACACAACCAAAATAAATGCACATGCATACATTCTTGTAAGAATGCAAGGGATGCTACATTTCCTGAAACAACTATAAGAACTCATTCTCCAGCCCCACTCTGGAAAATGCACTCATGTGTGAGGTCAGAGGAATGCTTGCAGTTTTTGGTTCCTTTGCACCAAATGATAGTTCTGTAGAAGATTGTGCAGAAAGATGAAAGCAAATTCTGACAAGCCTATTGTCAGCGAAGTTAGTTGAGACTCAACTCTGCTACTGAAAACAGAAAGGACTGCATGTTCTTATTTTGAGGAAATAGGGCACACCAAAATTAAATTTTCCAAGAGGACTGCAGGAGGAAAGATCACTTTGTCAACTTACACTTGCAAAGGTGTCAATAAGCAACAGATTTGAAAGGAAGAATGAAGACATAATAATTACTCACCTTTTAAAAAACAAACATAAGTGATTTAAAATCATTGTAAATATAGTTGCTTCATTGAATGGAAATGGGGAGATGCAGTAAAAAAGAGACCTAAAAAGATTTCCATTTTGTCCTCAGGGATATATACAGCTCTACGCCATAGGGAACTATAGGTAAACAAAAGCTTACTTCTCTCCTAAACTGTGTTCAAAATGATTTTCTCTTAAAGGAAAGGAGAAGAGATGGTGCTACATCCATCTCTTTCTCATTGACCTCTCTTTCTTCTTCTTCTAATGGTAATTTAGAAATGTTAAAACAGATGTAGAGGAAAAGAAATGATTAAACTCAGGAGATAAGGTGCTTAGAAGAAAGTAGGTAAGGATACAATATCAATGCCCCAGAGTCTCTGGGAGGTAAGAAAGGGTGCACACATAGGGTTTCATACTCAGAGTCAGTAGGAGTCTTGCTTGAATTTTGACACATGCAACCCTGAGATGTGTCAACCTTCACTAGAGCTGTGCACTGTCTAACGATCAGTACAGCCTTGGGGACAGCTCTTAGGATCAGATGCACATGGCCAGTGGTTCCCTAAAGCACCAACATCCTGACCTCTCTCTCTGTGCTCAGAGTTCCCTCAAGTAAACAAAGGTCACCGAAAAAGTCTCTGAGTAAAATGGGGTAACATTTTGCTGAGGTGCAAACTTTAGAAAATCAGTGAAACAGATTAGATCATGCTGGGACTTGTCTAACTTCTTGAAAGCCTAAGTGGTCAATAATTGCATATTTAAAAATGCAGATGTTCAAGAAACCAATGCCAATTAAGTGACATGGATTCTAGCTAGACTGGTTAAAAAAACTACTGATAGTGGCAAGGTACTTAATCAGTCTGGTTTTTGTTTTCCAGTTGTAAAAGGGGAAATAGGCTTTTCATAGGGAAAAAATATTTCATGGAGATTGCTTAGAAAAATGCCTGGGATAAAGTCAGCACATAATGAGTGTTTTAAAAATAGGTAAGATTTCATAACTGACCTCCATTTTCTTCTTCCTTACCCATAGCCACTGAGAGAAGGGCAGGTCCTGTTTTAAGGGAAAAAAAGTCAACATTCCTGTTTTCCATTGATTTTCAAAGTTAGAAAAACCCTGCTTAAGAAGGAAAATGCATATGGTCTGTAAACCTCCATGTAAGATTTTAATACAATTTTCCTCTTCACTAGTAATAAAAACCGTAAGTATAAAAAGACTTTCAAATCTGGTTTGCAACTTTTTTCACAAAATCTGATTAAGGAATTTTCCTGTTGCCTCTTTAACTGTGAAATATAGTTGAATTTATAATAAGATAAGTGAGGCAGATACTCACTCCTTAAAGCAAATCTCAGAAGGACTGAGGAATACCATAGCGGCTTTACTTGGAACACTCTGGGACAAGGAAGTTAATCATATGTCTAAGTGTGTTTCCATAATTTCAAATTTACAAGTGTTTATTGTAAAGTTCTATGGAAGGCACAAAAAAAATTGCATCTTGAAATTTTGACAATGGTCTGCTTTTTATGTTTGTTATCTTTTTTTTTTTTTTTTTTTGCTAAAAGTACCTCCTCTCCTAAAATTCAGAACTCTTAGTAATGCCCTCTGGCATACATGCTTTGGACTGGGTAAGCCATTAGCAGTGTTGTGAAACAGTGTAACTCAGCAAAAACTTAGGAGAGCACTTCCCACATGCCAAGCACTTTCACATAGGTAGGTCAGGTGATTCCTCACAAAAATCCTATCAGGTATGATGTACATCGCCAACTTTTCTCTAAAGAAGCAGGGATTCAAACCATAGAATAGTGACTGACTGATTTTCCCCAGAGCCACATACCTATTAAGTGTCAGGGTTGTATTTGAATCCCTGTTTTCATACTCTAAGTTGAATATTTCCTCAGTTGTAGGCAGTTACCAGTCTTTACCCTGTGTCACAACCATAGTGCATCGTTCCTTCCCTCAATCTTTCTTTAATTATTTCTTTCCTCATCTTCTCTCAAGTCAGCCCTTGTTCTTATTCTCACAAGATCCAAGTTTCTCTCAATAGTAAGAAAATTTCAAATTCAAATCTGAAAAAGAAGCCTTCTCTTACTTCACAGAACTGAGTTTGACCTACATCCCCAACCGCAGGTTTCCACAGTGCTTTGATCTTTCCCCTGTCCAAGCCGGGAGCAAACTCTGTTGCAACTATAAGTGTATGTGTCTATTCCCTATGTTAGACAGCAAACTCCACATGGGTAAGGCCTTTGATCTCTGCATCTAGCACAGATCCTGTAATGTAATAGTTGATTAACAATTGCAAATAAATTAAAGGGTGTATAATGTTCATTTATTTAATTCAGAAAATATATAACAAATCTTGTTTTTCTCTCTCAGGTATATTTGCATTTTATTGAGCACAATTCCTTAAAACCATAAAATGAAATTTTATAGGGAAATGATATGGAATGTGTTACTAGAGTGTTTCAGAAACCATAGGAAAGAAAACAGTATTGTGGTAATTAATTATGAGAATTAGGCATTCAATTCATAATATGTATCAGATTTTGGGTTTAGTAATTTACGAGTATCAACTCATTTATACCTCACACACTTATACGACTGTATCGGTACTATTATCTCCATTTTA
>PVKH010034753.1:0-11807 GCA_004027955.1 Chaetophractus vellerosus | reverse complement strand
AAACTTTAGCACACTCCTCCCTAAGGGATTAATCTGATTGATAAGAGTAGAAGGAAACCTATGGCAGACAGATGCCATGTCTTTCCTCTTCCATCTCTCTTCTAACCAAGCTTCTATTCTATTACTCCATGCCATGATTTGACCACAGCAATTTTCATACAGGTCTAGCTACCTCAGTCCAACATTTCCTAAGACCAGAGGGGTAATTCTGATGAAATCTAAGTGTTAGTATTAAGACATTTACTTGCCTACGAATGTAAGTCGTGTTCTTCAACATCAGATTGATTGGTAATAAAAGGGATAGTTTGGATTCCATCAGATAATTTTGTGTCTTATTTATCAATTGCTATTAGAATTCTCTTGTGAAGAAGGTAGCCACATAATGTTATCTGTCCTCTAAAAATGCAACACCAAACACTATTACTAAAGGGCACAGATTATTTTCAAATTCACATGGATTATTTATGAACATTTACAACACTAGTCCAAAAGGCAAGTCTCATCAAACTTCAAGAAATTGGCAACACAAAATATATATTTTTCTTTGACTGAAAATGTCACTAAACAAAAATAAGTTAGTAAAAGAAAATTCTTTAACCCCATTTTGAAATTTACAAAACAGAACTCTTCTAAATAACACAAAAGTCAAAAAGAT
The DNA here is from genome assembly GCA_004027955.1 of Chaetophractus vellerosus. Lineage (NCBI taxonomy): Eukaryota > Metazoa > Chordata > Mammalia > Cingulata > Chlamyphoridae > Chaetophractus > Chaetophractus vellerosus. The sequence goes on along the minus strand of PVKH010034753.1, from coordinate 11,152 downwards.
TATAATGAAATTTGAAAATACTCAAAACTGAAGGGGGAAAAAAGTACATGATTCAAAACTTGTGGGATACAACTAATATGCTACATAGAAATTTCTGACCTTAAATCCTTACATTGCAAAATAAGAAAAGCCATACAAAATGAAATAAACACCCGCATTAATGTTAAAAAAGAACATCAGAATAAATATGAAGCAAGATAAGGTCATAATAAACTTAAAATCAATCAGTAATAAAGGGTAAAATAAAATATAATGGAGAAGATTAGCAAAGCCAAAAGATAGTTCTTGGAAAAGTCCAATGAAATTTACAAACTTTCAGCAAAATGGATCAACATGAACAGAGCAAGAGAATACTACCACTGCTCACTACAAGAACAAAATAATATTATCTATGAAATATTAGGTCTCTCTACCTAGGTATAACTAGAGATAAAATGTATTTAAAAGATTACAAGGGTATTATGAGAACCTTCATGACTCTAAATAATAGAGCAAAAAGTAAAAGAACACCAACTTCTAGAAAAATATAGTTTACTAACACTGATTAAAGAAGAAACAGAAAATATTCATGGTCCTATAACCATTTTTAAATTGAATTGGTAGTTTATCTTTCCATAACGAAAACAACAGGCCCACATTTACAGACAAGGTTTACCTAATATTCAAGTAAAAGAGAAAAAAAAAAACACTAATTGTACACAAACCTTTCCAGATGAATTAAAAAGAGTAAAGACATGCCAATTTATTTTAGGAAATTGACGTTTCTTTCCTTCTAAATCTTTATTAGGTTGGTAAAAGAAAGAAAAATTATAGGTAAATTTTATTTATGAAGGGCAATATAAAATTTTTAAGACAAATAGTAAACTAAATCAAGTAATATATAGTTAAAATATAGTAATGCACAAATTAAGTTTATTTCAAGAATGCAAATTAGTCCAATATTATTGGAAAAACTCAGATTTATCAAATGGCAGAGGAGCTTGTATCAGGTTAATCATCTTACAGCTAATAACTATATACTACTAAACTACAGAAACTATTTAAAAACATAGAGAGTGGCAAAATCAGTATGAAACTGGAGGGGATTGAATTCCTGGAAGCACTGAATGTCACAAAAGTTTATTTGGCTCTTCCTTCAATGGCATTAAGGCCATGTGGTTGGGGCATCTAGAAGTCAAACAGAAGGCTGCAGAGTTTTTGACTTGAGGTATCGAGGGATAAAGTTCAAGGTTGCCGAAGCAGCTGGAATTAAAAAGGGAAAATCTGGGATAATTAGGAGTTTGAGAGAACCACACCCTGAAATCTGTGTATAAACTCCTCTCAAATATTTGGATGACCCATGAAATGTACATGTATGGAAGAGACTTCACAAAGCCTAGCAGAAAGCAACAGCTTGAAGGCCAAAAAAACTTAGCAGAGAATTTCAGCTTCAGCCCCCTGCAATATGGACAGAATTTGGAGTTTGAGTCAAATTAAGTAAGAAAAACCTAAAAGCAGTTCAGGTTTTTATTGAAAGCCATGAAGTGCCATACTTAAAGAGGAAAGATTACTTCACAGAACTATGAGCCTCGCCTTAGGACTGAGGACAAGTACAAAACAGCTTGCCTTAAAAAAGAGTAAAACCAAGCCTTCACAAGTTCAAGGTGATAAGCCAGGAATTTAACTGCTTATTAGAACAAACATGATCACTCTTCAGAGGAACACAAAGACTCCAAAATCTCTAAAGCATAGCATTCATACTATGCAAAATATAATTTAGAAATGAGTAGACATGAAAAGAAACAGGAAAATGTGACCCAAAGTTAAGAGAAAAAAAGTTAATAGAAACAGACTCCAAGATTATAGTTGTTAAAATTAGAAGTAAGAACTCTTAGCTGCTACTGTTTAAGGATTTAAAGATAAATATGGACATAATGAGGGAAGAGATGGGAAAATTCATTAGTGAAATGTAAATGATTAAAAAAATCAAATAGATACTATATCAATGCTAAGGTTCAGTAATAGAGGGGTATGGGGTTTTTTCCATTGGAGTAAGAAAAATATTCTAAAACTAACTGAGGCAATGACAGAACAACTCTGTGATGAAACTGAGAGCCACTGAGTGCACACTTTGGATGGAGTGTGCAAACCATGTGACTGTATAACACAGAAAACCATGTGGCAGATGATGGACAGTACAAATATGAAAGTATTTTCTTATGAACTATTACAAATTTACAGTACTAATACATGGTGTTAAGAATAGGGTAGTTTATGGGAAAATACACCAAATATAAGTTTTGGACCATAGTTAGCAGTAATATTTTGATGATGTTCTTTCATAATTTGTAACAAATGTTCCACAACAATGTAAGGTGTTGGTGGTGAGGTGATATATGGGAATTATATGTATTATCCATGATTGTTTTGTAAGCTCACAACTTCTCCAATAAAAAAAAATCAAATAGAAACTCTAGAACTGAAAAGTATAATAAAGTATAATATACTATATATATAATATATAAGCCTTGAAGGGCTTAACATTAGACTGAAGGCTGCAGAATAAATGGAAAATGAATATGAATAATATGAATAAACTTTTTAATCTGAAGAGTAGAAAAAAATGATTAAAAAATGAAATGCCTCAGTTATCTTTGGGAAAACATCTAGAGGTTTAACATATGTATAATTGAAGACAGACCAAGGAAAGAGAAGATAAAGGGATAAAACAAATTTGACAAAATATTGGCCAAAAATATCCCTAATATGACATATAAAAAACATTACCTTACAAATCCAAGAAGGTCATAGAAGTCCAAGAAAAATAAATACAAAAAATTGGCACATCATTATATTTGTATGTATGACTATGAACTTGGAGAAAACTATGCATGGAATGATATATGCAATGTTGTTAATCTCAGCTAGTGTGGATAGAGTGGGAGGAGGCAGAACATATAGGAGTGAAAAGGTCATTAAAAATATATATCCACAATGGGATTAATATAATCCCATTTATTAAAAATAATGGGTAGAATATATATTATAAAAATAAATACATGTATGGATAGTCACCAAAATGTTAATGTTGGTTATTTTAATGTGACTTTTACTTTCTTCTTAATATTTTATGAACAAATGGAATTTATTATAATGATCATGTCTTATTAATTTAATCTGGATGTTTTAAAATCTATTGTTATTACGTGTGAAAAATGTTTATGTCCGGGACAGACAGGGCAGGTAGGTTGGCCTGTGCTTTCACCCACCCCTTTGATCCATTGATGATCCTGGATAACATTTTTCCCCATCTATTAATTGTAAAACAGTATACAAATGTTCTTTGTTCCAGAACTCATTTGTACAACATAAAAAAATTTGGGAGTCTAGCGTATATACAGTTTAGGATCATGTTCAATTTCATAGTGGTAAGTTATCTTAGTGTAGATTTAAAAGAATTCTGTCACCCTGCTGCTGAGGCAGATGATGGATCAGGTTTAAAGGCAGTAGCTGAGCTCGGCAAGGCTCTGCCTATGATTTTTTCCTATATTAATCTTTACGAAAAGGAAATTATTCTATGTGGTGCAAGTCAATCATTCAAGAAATATTTATTTATTGTGTACTACTTTTCTAGGCACTGGCCATTCAGCAGTAAAGTAAGGAGGCAAATAGTAATAAATGATAGGCTATTATTCCAGTGGAGCCAAACACCTAAGTAAAATGCATAGCATGTTAGAAGGTGATAAATGCTAAAGAGAAAATTTTTAGAAGTGATGAAGGTATAGAGAAGTAGAGAGGGTGGGAAGTGCAATTTTAAAAAGTTTTCAGGGAAGAGAAGAATTTTAAAGCAGTGTCTGAAAGGAAGTATGGGAATGAGCCCTGTGGATTTTAGGAAAGAGCATTGCAAGCCAAGGAAAAAGTGATTACAAAACCTAAGTGCAGAAACATGCCCAACATGTTTCAAGACCAGTGAGGAGGCCACAAAGAAAGAATGAGGAGGACAATAGTAGGAGATGTGGTATTCCATGCCATTGTACGATATGGGCTTTTACTCTGAGAAATATGGGAAGTCACTGGAGGGTTTTTAGCTGAGAAGTGACATGATTGAACTTAGTAGTTTTAAGGATCCTTAGTTTTTATAAGGATCAATCTGACTGCTGATTTGAGAGTAGAGAGTAGGTGGAGGGAACAGAGCAATGGAGGAAGCAAGGATACCAGCTGGGAGACCAATAAAATAATCTGGGGAAAAGAGAATGGTGGCTTAGACCCAGGTAAGAGTGGAGATGGAGAAAAATGGTCCAGATTTCAGATATGGTTTGAACATAGATTCCTCTACAAAATAAAAAAATAGGAGAGGGGTGTAAGAAAAAAAAAAAAGAAAAACTAAAGTAGACTCTTGAGTTTTTCTTGGCCTGATAAATGGAAAAACAATTTCCCTTAACTGAATTGAAGACTAGTAAAGGATAAGCTTCAGAGAGGTAAATGATTGGAAGTTTGTTTGGAGGTATGTTAAGTTTAAACTTCCTGTTAGGTGTTCAAACTGAGACAGTGGTTGGTCTCTGGTAAGAGTGTGAAATTTAAAGGATAAGTCAAGTTGGATATATAACTTCAGAATATATAATATATAGATATTCTTGAGATTGGATGGACCAGTAAGAGAGCAATGAACAAATACAAGTACAGAGCCCAGAGGCATTCTATGTTTTAGGGATCAGGAGACAAAGAGCACCCAGTAAAGAGTTAAAGATCAACCAATAAGATACTATAAAATTCAAGATTATGTCGACTTAGAAGGTAAGTGAAGAAATTACTTTAACGAAAAGAAATCAATCAACTGTGAAAAATGCTTCTGATAGGTCAGATAAGATGAAGATTCCATTCATCACACTGAACACTGGATTTAGCAAGGCAGTGGTAGGGTCAGGTGCCTGGATTAAAATGGGGGAAAAGAAAGACTTGAAGAAGAAATGAAGAAAGGTCAAAACTATTTGGAGGAAAGGAGACCAAAGAACTGAGAGTCTAGGGCAGTGGTTCATATTGGGGAGCAATTTTGCCCTTCAGGGGACATTTGGGAATGCCTAGAGACACTTTGAGTTGCCACAACTGTGCGGGTGTTACTGGCATCTAGTGATTGGCGGGGCCAAGGTTGCTGCCAAGCATTTTACAATGTAGAGTACAACTCCCACAATCAAAAAATTATTCAGCCCAAAGTGTCAATAATTAGAGTTTGAGAAACCATGGTCTAGGCTATTAGAAAGAAACACCTTTGTAGATACTGAAATCACTAAGAATTGAGAGAGGTCAATCCATCTATATCACCTATTAACGCTTGCTGTTACAATTGTCTATCACACCTGAAGATTGCTTCACTCCTGACCCAGCTTCTGTCTCTCCAATGCAGAGAGACTGTGGAGGGAGGAAGAGTAGGAGAATGGCCTGGAAGTGACAATGTGTAGGATGGCCAACTATCTAGTTCCAAACCACAATACAAGGACTGGAAAATTGGGAAATTCTCCACTTGGGAAGGCTACAATTGAAACAACCTCTTCATGGAATGGCTAGTTTTCAGTTGGAGCCAACAAAGGTTGTGGTAACATTCTGAAAAGTGGTTAATAAATTCACTGCTTATCAAGCAAGAATTCCAGGGGCCTGAATGGGAGATTTAAGAATTGGAATATAGATCAGTAATATGCAGAGCCGTATGTGCATCAGAGTAATGGAGCTAAGAGGTTGCCTAAGAATCTGTAGATTCTTATAGTAATTGACATGTAGGGATAAAGAGAATAACAAAATTAGTCCTGGTGGCTTTAAGACATATAGAAAGGGGTGAGGTTGTAAATGGTAGGAGGAAGGGAGGGATGTGGTCCAGGACCTTCTCCCTACCCTCCTACTACTAAAGGCAGGGAGGCTTTGAGAGGGGCATTATTTCTCCAAGAGTATGGGGCTTCCTCTTGATTTGTCGCTGGGACCAGTGAGTGAGTTTATAAGAGGCCGATTTTAGAGTTGGTTAAGGAAGAACTTTTAATCAGTTGGTCATTTCCAAAAAGAATATGCTGTCTTTTTTGACAATGGGGTCCCCGTCACTAGAGGCATTCAAACAAAAATGATTAATACTTTAAAGCATATTTTTGCACTAAGTCTAGACTAAATGACCTCCCAGAGTCCCTTCCCAAGCCTGGAATCTAGTTGTACACAGAAATAAGACAAAGACCCCAGCCTAGCCTCGGTACTTCTGATCCACCGTGTCTGCTTCATTCTGTCACAATTCCTGTACCACTCTATCATATTGCCTGCTGGGCACCGTCTGCCCTAACCCATCACTGCCAAGCTGCTAGTTCCTTACTCCATTGTTAAAGTTCAAAATATCGCCATATTTCCTTGTAAGACCTCACCATAGCCTTTTGAAGCAATTTATAGAGGTAGTCATTACATTTGTAACATATCTAATATCTCACATTTACATCTAAACAAAGATACCTTCTCCAAAATCAACATTATGCCCTTGAGGATATAAGAAATTTGTTCTAATAGCCAGCTTCTAAGTAATCCCAAATCATGTGGTACCTCAGTGGGAGTGACATAGATTTCCTTGGGCCATGCTAACCTCACACAGTGCTTTACAGATTTCCAAGTACCCCACAACCCAACCCAGGTTCTACAGAGAATTCAACCCTAATGCACTAAGAAGTCCATTCTATGTAACAAATTAACTCATTTCCTATACATTTAGAATGGTATTGGTTATATACTAACCTTGGGAAAATTGAGAAAAAGGTAATTTAAATCACTTTTGTAGGGCTTACTTCTCTTGTGAAATGCCAATTGAGAAAGGCTACATCCCTTGTGGTATCTGTGCAAAAAAAGAGTTAACATAACAGGTCTGAGACTGATACCCTTATAAAGTCCTGATTACAAGGTTTACCCTTGTCTGGCATCTAAAAACTTTGATTTCAGGGGGATTTTCACCATTCTTGGAACTCATAAGATTGGTTCACTGTGCCTAAACTGTTTGTACAAGCAATGTGGTTTATTCTTTGTGTGTGTATGTGTGTGTGTGTGGTTTATTCTTTACTACTGCCTTCTTTTTGTGAGTCTGGGATTTTGTACATGGTAGGCAGAAGGAGCCTACCGTAACCAGCCCCCAATAGAAACCTGGGCACTGTGTCTCTAATGAGCTTCTCTGGTAGACAATATTTCACACATGCTGTCACAAATTAGTGAAGGAATTAAGCATTTCTTGTGTGATCCACTGAAAGACTCTTGGAAGCTTGTACCTTGTTTCCTCCAGACTTCACTTCATTTTACTTTTCTGATTTTGCTTTGTATCTTTTCTTTATAATAAATCATAGCCATGAATATTATTATATGCCAAGTCCTGTGAATCCTCCTAGCAAATCATTAAACCTGGAGGTGGTCTTGGGGACCCCTGATGCCAGAACATATGCCCAATTTCACTGAAGGAAAAGGGAATCGAAGTTCAGACAAAAAACTACTTCATTTTCAAAGAATCAATGTCCTCCAAGTTTGGTATGGCTTATATTCAGGGAAATTATATTCATTCTTGCAGAATTGAGAAAAAATAAGCTAATGAGAAGAAAGAGATGAAATGATATCAAGTGTTCTAAAATATGAATAACTGAATTCTCAGAAAAGGTGAGAGTTAGAATAAATATTTAAAGAAATAATGTCAGCAAATTTTCCAAATTTATAAAATGATAAACTCTTAGATCCAAGAAGCCCACAAAACTTAAGCAGAATAAACATCACTATCTAATTTCTATACTATAATTATATAAATGTTAAAGAAAATCCTTTAGGGCAGAAGGAAAATATTACCAGATGAAAATTTGAGTCTACAAAAGGAATAAAGAGAACCATAAATTGATAATAGTATGTAAATATAAATTCATTTTTAAACATTTGTAATCTCTTTAAAAGAGAATTGATTGTATGAAACAAAAGGAATGACAATGCATTATAGGGCTTGTAACATAGGTAGAAACAAAATATACAACAAAAACAGCTCAAGTGACTGGGTAGAACAATGAAAGTGTTGTAAGATTATTACACTATTCATAAAGTACTATAATGTTATTTTTAGGTTGACAATGAAAAGATAAAGATGCATATTGTAAACCATTGAGAAAATGCTTTAAAAAGACACAAAGAGCTAATAAGTTCAAAAGTGGAGATAAAATGGATTCCTAAAAAAATAGTCAATCCAAAGGGAGGTAGGAAAAAAGGGAGATAAATGAATAAGTAACACAGGACAAATTAAAAAATGTGATGGACAGTTGAACTCAACCAAATCAATATTTACATTTCGTGTAAAGAATAAGCCACAGGTCAGCAGACTCTGGCCCAGAGGCCAAATCCAGTCCTTTGTCTTTTTCTGTCCTTGTAAATAAAGTTTTATTGGAACATAGCCAAGTCCATTCATTTAGGTGTTGTCTACACTCCTTTTGTGCTACAACAGCAGAGTTGAGCAGTTGCAAAAGAGACCATATGGTCCCAAAACACCTAAAATGTTTATTATTTGGCCCGTTACAGAAAAGTTTGTTGTCTCCTGGTCTAAACATTCCCTATGAAGGCAGATATATTCAAATTGGATTTTTTTTTCAAAAAGAAAAAATAGCTAAATGTTATCTGCAAAAACCTACTTTAACTATAAAGTCATAGATAAAAAGTGGAAAGATAGAAACAGATATGCTGCATAAACACAAATTGAAAGCAAACTGGGATGGCTAAGATAATATCATACAAAGTAGACTTCAGAACAAATATTATCACCAGAGGTAAAGTGGAACATTTCCTAAGGATAGAGTGGTTAATTAATCAACAAAAAAATAACTACTTTAAATGTATATGCATAAAATAACAGAGCTTCAAAATATATGATGCAAAACTGATAGAATTGACATGAGAAACAGACAAATCCACAATTATATTGGGAGATTTCAACACTCCTCAATCAGTAACTGATAGAAGAGTTAGAAAATTAGCAAGCATATAGAAGACAGAATAGCACTATCAACTAACTTGGCAAAATTGATATTAATAGAATATTCCAACTAACAATAGCAGAATACACATTCTTTTCCAGTGTAAACGGAACATTCATAAGTATCTGTTCCAAACAGCACGGTTATCAGTAACAGATACTTGTAGTTCAAAAGGGTCCTTGGGGTTTGCAGGAATAATATATCGTTTCCATTGTACAATGCAAGAGGGAACTGGAAGCCTGGTTGGTGGTCTATTGGGTCCCACTGTCATCACTCTAACAGGGGCTCTTTCCATTTGGAATAACCACTCTTGAATTGCATGAGGATTCAGAGTACAAGTATGCAAAACAACAATAGTAATTGTACATTTAGCAGTGAGAGCAACAAAACCAGTGTACAGCAAATGTCCAAACCACCCACTCAGGCAGTTAGTGACTTCCCTTCTCTATTTCATTGTTTCCAAATCCAGCTAATTGAATGTTTAGCCCTCACCCTCAAGAGATCTTGGTCACATAGTCACTTAAGCACCATTAACCATACAAAAAGCCATAAAATTTTGTACCCTCCACTCTTCCCCTTTAGCCCATTGCACCCTTACTGGGATATAAGGCCTTTGGTCTCTCTTGGGAACAGAAACCTTGGCCCTACCCATAGTCCTACTTCTCCTCCAATCGGGATACAAAGTATAAAATCAGAGAGTGGAAGCACTGAAGGGGTAATTTATTCTGAGGCCACCACTCAGATTCTTAATCTCTTCATTAGCATGAGATGAATCTCCGTGGAGAAAACCAATTCCATAGGTACACTCTTGGTTTCAACACACAAAGGTACCAGCCAAGTCTTTAACAGCTTCCCAATCTGTTGACAAAAGTGGTTCTAGGTTTCCCTCCTCGATGGTAACCCAAACACTCTCCTATTTACTTACCCTGTAGGAGATCAAGCAACAACCATGGCACCATTTGGTCAGCTTATTTCAATCCGATTTCTCAACCCAACCTCCTGTTCATTAGTAGATAGGACAGTGGCAAATCACTTATTTCTCCCATCACCTAGGTAAAAGCCTCCCAGATCCCAAGGAAGTTCCTCATACTCCTGAACCCAGTCAATGGGGTCCTTGTGTTTCATTTTTCAAAAATGTCATTGTCTATCTTGACACCCTGTTCATTGTGTCATTCTCCCAGGGAAGAATTCCAACCTCATAGAACAGGGTTCAGCAAACTATGGCCCATGGACCAAATCCGCCCTGCCACCTGTTTTAATGGCCCCTGAGCCAAGAATTGCTGTTTACATTTTTAATATTTTTAATTGAAAGAAGAAATAATGTTCATTAGCGTGATAAGAACTCCAAATTTCAGTGACAATGTAAATAAAGTTTTATTGTAACACAGCCATTCGCATTTGTTTACTTGTGGTTTATGGCTGCTTGTGTCCAATAAAAGCAGACTTAAGTAGCTGGGACAGAGGCCATTTGGACAGCAAAGCTTAAAGCATTTATAATCTGGCCCTTTACAGAAAAATTTGCCGACCTCTGTCAGAGAGTTGGCAGGCAATAAATCTGCCATAAATGTCCAGTTGCTGAAAGTAGACAACAAGATGCAATGGATCATAGAAAGGTAATTTATGACTCAGACACAGCAACAACAGGGGCATCAGCAGGTTTACACCAGGTACCTGAACCCAAGTCTCATAGGGTGAATCAATAGACCTAGAGATGATACAAGGAATGGCTCAGCAATGACACATGCCATGGGCTGCAGATGACACATGTAATGGGACCAGAGATGACACATGCAATGGGACCAGAGATGACACATGTAAAGGAAAAAAAGAGTGAACAGTAATCATGTTATGGTCCATTGACCTACTTGGTTGCCTGCATGACCAGCTACAGAAACTGCTCAGTTTCAGGGGACAGATAAGCCTTGCATTTTGGCACACTCAGCAGGGATGTACAGGGATGCTCAGGGCTGTGGTATACATAGTAAGGCAACACATAGCAATAAAACACTTAGGTACTGATGTAAGAACAGGTAGACAAATGGATCAACGGAACAAAATAGTAAATTCAGAGAAAGACTATGTATATGTGAGATTTTAAGATATAAAAATGTAGTAATATAACCCTAGAAATCAAAAGTGAAAGGATATGTTGTTTTGTATATGTTGTTAGG
>PVKH010034752.1:0-11815 GCA_004027955.1 Chaetophractus vellerosus | reverse complement strand
TTGTTTTCACCACTCTTTTTATACTTTTAGCTACTTTTACCGATATAATCTTCATTTCTAGACTCTCTTCCAAGCCTCTCTCCCCTGTCTTTTCTTTTCAGGCTATAGAACTCCCTTTAGTATTTCCTGCAAAGTTCATCTCTTGATTACAAACTCTCTCAGTTTCTCTTTCTCTGTGAATATTCTAAACTTGCTCTCATTTCTGAAAGATAATCTTGCTAGCTATAAGATTCTTGGCTAGCAATGTTTCTCTTTCAGTATCTCAAGTATATCATACCACTGCCTTCTTGCTTCCATGGTTTCTGATGAGAAATCAGCACTTAACCTTATTGGATGAATTGCCTGTATGTGATGAATGGCTTTTCTCTTGCTGATCTCAGGATTCTTTTTATCTTTGGCATTGGACATTCTAATTAGTATATGTTTTGAGTAAGTCTGTTCAGATTTATTTGGGCGGGAGTATATTGTGCTTCTCAGACATGGATATCAATCATGTCCTTCAATAGGGTTGGAAAATTTTCTGCCAGTATTTCCTTAAATATTCCTTCTGCCCCTTCTCCCTTCTCTTCTCCTTCTGGGACACCCATGACTCATATGTTTGCACATCTCTTGCCATCATTTAGTTCCCTGAGACCCTGTTAAGTTTTTCCCATTATTTTCTTTATCTGTTCTTTTATATGTTCACTTTCAGAGGACCTGTCTTCAAGCTCACTGGTCCTTTATTCTGACTCTTCAAATCTGCTATTAGATGCCTCCAATGTATTTTTAATTTCATTTATTGTGCCTTTCATTCCCATAAGATCTGCTGTTCTTCTCTGTATGCTTTCAAAGTCTTCTTTTTGCTTACCCAGTGTCTTCTTAATGTCCTTATTCTCTTTAGCCATCTCATTGAAATTTTTTAAGTCTATTTGTTTGAACATCTATGATTGGTTGCCTCAACTCATTTATGTCAACTGGAGGCTTAGTTTGTTCCTTTGACTGGGCCATATCTTCCTGTTTCTTGGTATGGCTTGTAATTTTTTGTTGGTGTCTTGGCATCTGATTTACTAGATGTATTTATTCTGGGCTCAGTTTCTCTCTTTAGTCAGGGCAATCTATTTGATTGGCTTTGTGCTACAGCCCCTCTTTGATACTGGTTCAACTTATTTTGGAACTTTATAGTGGCTTATGTTTAGCCAATCTGAAATTTTCAGTTCTTTTTCATCTGTTTCTTGCCCCTTCTCCCTTGCTAGGGGTAGGGTAGGGTAGGAGCCATGGATGTGGCTGGTACTGTTTGCCATGGAGGTTGAAGCTGCTCACGTTGCCCCAGGAACCGATCAAGCTTCTCCTACATTTCTCCCCTGCCAGGCGCAGTAATCCAAGCCATGCAGGCCAAGACGATCTGCAGTTGCCCAGGAAACTGATGAAGCTCCACACCCCTTCCCCCTCTGCCTGAGGTGGGGATGGAGCTCCAGGTGGGGGCAGAAAACTAAGCTTTGTGGGTCAAAACTGACCGCAGTTTCCTGGACAGACTGTTGAAGCCCCTCCCCTGTTCAGGGTGGGGATGAAGCCACAGATGTGCCAACAATCTAGTCCATGTGGTCCAAAAGCGACTGCAGTTGCCCAGGGAGGCTGAGGGAACAGCTTCCTGCCCTGTCAGGGGTGGGGTTGGAGTCAGAGATGTGCCCAAAAATCTGGCCCATGCAGGCTGAAAGTGGCTGCAGTCACCCTGGAGGCTGAGGCAGCACTGCCCTCCTGGCCTATCTGGGGCAGCCGTGGAGCCACAGGAGGGCCCAACAATCTAGTCCATGCGGGCCAAAGGCACCTGTAATTGCCTGGAGAGGCTGGCGAGACACCATCCCCCCATCCTAAGGAGAGGGTGGGGATGGAGCTACAGGTGCCCAACAATCTAGTCTGTGCCAGCTGAAAATGACTGCAGTTGCCTGGGGAGGCTGGTGCAGGTCCCCCCAGCTTCCTCCCTGCCAGAGGTGGGGCTGGAGCCTAGACTCGGGCAGCAACCTGACCTGGGTGGAAAGAAGCTGGTCCCTACTTCACTGTGATTTTCAATCAGCCCCCCTTCCCCTCATGTCGTGGGTGGAGTTAAAATGGAAGCTCGGACAGGTTCAAACTTTAGTTGTTCTTAGGATTGGGTTTTAGCCAGACGAGATTACTAATCAGTAGTTGAAGTTGGTGCCCAACCATCTCTTCCTCCCCTGTGTTTGGGAAACGAAACTTCCAACTCCAGCCAGGGAATAGCTCCTGAGGTGTTGTGCACCACCAGTCGGGGATGAGTGCCAGCCTCCGCGGCGTGGAGGGGTTTACTCAGGAATCTTCACTGTAGATGGGCAGCCTCCTGCATCTGCTCTTCCGAGAATGTTGCAGGATGCTCTCTGGTCTCCTGGGCCCCTCAAACAGGTGCTTTCACTGTGGGTGATTCCTAACTGCACTGTAGGGTGAGCTGACTCTTGGACCTCCTTACTCTGCTGCTATCTTCCATATTTTCGGTTATTTGGTTGGTATAGATTTGTCTATAACCAGATTGAGAAGGGCCTGTCAAGCCATGTTACAGAATTTGAACTTTATCTGAGAGGTGCTCGGGAATTACAAAAGGATTTTTAGCAGGAGAGGAATAGTGTCAGATTTGTGTTTCAGAAATAACATTGTAGTAGCAATTAGAAGATTGTAGAGAAAAAAAGAGATGAGGCAAGAAGATCTTGGAATGCTTTTTATCTGTTTGGGGAGGTCAAGGCTTGACCCAAGATAGTGAGAAGAAGAAAATGGAAAAGTATGGATTACCAAATATTTATGACCCAGAATCAACAAGAACTTGTTGACTGGGTCCAGGGGGGAAAAGGCTTTGAGAATGATTCTCAGCTTTCTATCTCAGATAACTGAGGTAAAGAGTAAAGGAGGAATAAGTTCTGGAGGAAAGAATTCTGTTTAAGACATCTTGAAAATGCTTATAGGACATCCAGTGGAGATATCTAGTAAGTAATTGAATAGGACTCTGAAAACAACATACATTTTACACTCAGGTTAATTGTTAAAGTACTTATTAGGTGATTTGAGTGGCTAACACACAGTGCTATAGAATGTGAGAGACTGAAAACAAAACAAAACAAAACAAACAAAACATTCCTTGCCTTCTAGAAGCTTATAATCATACAGGGTCAGGAGTCATCCAAGCATTTCCCTTGTTATACTGTCATTTCTCTATTCATAATGTCAGTTTCCCCAGGTATACTGAGACCTCCAGGCCCAGGGCCTAGAAGCTGTCATTATTCTCTGTGCCCAGAATCAACAAGAACTTGGTGACTGGGCGGTACAGGGTCATTAGTCATTAGACAATTCTTGTGGATGAGGGAATGAACAAGTGAGGGAGTGAAAGAGCCGTGAGAGGACATAATAAAGTACAAAGAAGACCAGACCTACCTTAAATAACAGACAAAAATAAATTTCAGATGAATGGAAAATTTAGATGTAAAAACGTCTAAGAAAGAAACCACATTCAACCACTTTTGAATAAAATTCCCCACCTCAATGCATTTTAAAATGTGGTAACTGAAATGAAAAAAGAGTCCAGGATTCTTTGAAGGAGAGTAGCAAAGGGGACTGTGGGTCAGCCTGCTGAGGAAGTAGCTTTTAAGATGAGAGCTGAGGGTGAGAAATTAGCACGGGTAAGAACTGGGGAACCTTCGCTGGCAATCCAGGCGGCGGAAAGGTCAGAACTCAGGCTCAAGGGCAGAAGAGCGCCGGTTTGAGAACGAAAGGAGGAGGTGGAGGAGGCGGAGCAGCGGGATCGAATCAGAGACAGGCATGAGAGGCGGTTGGCGAGGTGAACAGTGCCAGATCCTGCAAAGCCTGGCAGTGTTTAAAAAAAACACCAGCCACTTTGTTCATTGTCTGACTGACTCGGTATACTGAGGTGTGTCCGGGTTTGTTGAGGTCCTGACCTCTGTTCTTTCTCCTCCTTGAGTCTCTATGTCAAATTTTCTGTCAGCTCATGGCTCAGGCCAACATTTGCCAAGGCAGCCGGGGGCAAATCTGGCTAATGAATGGACTTGCTAGATAAACTGGAAACGCAGGTTCCAAGCCGTCCTTGAACAATCTTTGTCAGGCCACCTGTGATGTCACGAACCCCAGAGGTGAGCAAAGAACTCTACGCCTGCCAACTTCTTCCTTCCTCTCAGATTATACCACTGAAATAGGGCCTGGCTGTTAAAATGTCATGAGATTGTCCATATAGTCAAAGCCTCACCAGCCCTTAAAAAAAATAAACCTCATGACAAAAGTTCTCCTTGCCCTTGCATATTTCTCTCTCTCTTCGGTCAAGGTTCCTCTCTGCATCATTCAGGGTTCCAGCAGGACACAGATCATGTGCTCAAATTAGGATAATTCAAGGAGTGTTTATTAAGGAACTATTTACAAAGGTGCGAGCAGGATGTAGAGAAACACAAGGTGTGGTGGAGAATCCCAGGTCTAGTAAAGCCAAGCTATTACCACACCCAGGCTGAGAGGAGGTGGGAGGAAGTAGTTACAAGGAGAGAGTGTTGACCTTTTGTTGCTAGAATGCAACAGACCCCACAGGGAAGGAGTCAGGGGGGTAAATGCCTCACCTTCTTTCTTCCCTCCCATCTCCTCCCACCATCTCCTTCCAGGACTCACCACTGGCCAAACTCAACAAAGTCCTGGGAATCTGTTGATGTTGCCATTGTGCCCAAGGCAGAGAGCAAGAAGGTGAAGGGTACATGTGAATCTGGAGAGACAGAAAGCAGGTGCCACTTTCTCACATTTAGCTTTCACTCTCTGTTTAAGACCTGGCTTCCCTCCCCCCCCCACACACACACACATTTAATCGAAGTTTCTTTTGCCATATTCTTCAAGGTTTTGCTAATTGTCTGATCCACTGGATACCTCTGAGAACTCTCTCCTGCCTTCAACACAGCTGACCACTTCCTCCTTGAAACTCTTCTCTCTTATCTTCTGTGATATCACTTCCTGCCTCTTAAATGGCTCCTTCTCAAATGGCTCATTATCTCCATTGCCACCTAAATCTATTCCTCCTCCTGTGATCCTATATCATTTAGCTATACCATCACCAAGTCCATCACCCAGGCTAGAAATCAGGCAGCCATTCTGTATTTCTTTCCTTATCCAACCCAACATCAAACCAATCACCTGTCAATTCTAGCTAATGAGGGGTTCTCAAATCTATCCATTCTTTCTATGTCTTTGGCAATTGCCTAAGTTTAGACCCTTGTCATCTTTACCTGGACTGCTGAAGTAGTGCCATAACTGGGCCTCTTGTCTTCAGTTTTATCCTCACCACTGCCAAACTGATCCTGTGACTCTTTCCCCTAAAACTTTTAAATGACTAACTAAATACCTGCAGGATAAAGTCCAACTTCCTTAATGTGATATAGCAGGGATTAAAAGTGTGTGTGTGCCTGTGTGTGTTTCCTTTTCTACTGCTCTAGTAAGAGGTGTTCCCTAGTTTACCCCAGGAGGTAAATTATCTTTATGGGATAGAAAGTAACCCCCCTCCTAGTTCTCTCAAGGAAAGTAAACAGACCTTTCTTGTTGTGAGGGTCTGAGACCCCTGGGAGCAATCAGAGCCTTTGTCATGGAAGGTGTGAAGAAATGAAGCCAGAAATAAATAGCCATCAATAAAAGGAGAAGTGAATCTGGCTTCCCAACCCAGGTATGTGACGCAGGCTGAGCTAGGCATGTATGCTCACCTGGAACCTTGAATCTTAAAGTTTATATGGAAGAATAAATATCAAAGAATAGCCAAGAAAAATATGAAAAAGGAAAAAAAATGTGATAGGGGTACTCTTTTGAGAAAATTTGGAGACTGTATGTAAATAAAATTGGGATTGGGCTAGAAATAGATCCCCCAACTCAAATCATTGAAACAGAATAGAGAATCTAGAATTGGGTCTCAGTATATATGAAAATGTAATATATGACAATGGTGGTAGCTCAAAGAAGTGGGTAAAAGCTATCCATTGGGGGAAAAGAATAAAATTGGGCCCCTATAAAATACAAAAAATAATTCAAGATGGATTGAAGACTTAATGTAAACAATGAAATAAAACAATATAAATCCTGTAAAATAATCTAAGAGACTACATTTAAGTGGCAGAGGAGATCTTAAAAAACAACACACAAAAAAACCCTAGAAACCAGAAGCTATAAAAGACAGTTTATAAAAGACAGACTTATTTTACTACATAACCTAAAGATTTTATATGACAAAAATATAATGAAAATAGTTAATAAAAAAGCCTAATGATAAGTGATAGACTTGGATATACCATTAATATTGTTAAAAGCACTCTTACCAACTGCTCCCCCAAAAGTAAACAGCCCAATAAAAACAGTAAACAAAGGTATGAAAAGATATTTCACACACAAAAAAACAAATCAATTATACAACTAGTACAGGAAATGCAAATTGTAATAATGAGATATCACTTTTTACCTGGCTGACTGACAAACATTTGAAAAGATGCTACAAGAAGAAGATGGGCTTGAAGTTTTATATCATTTGGAACCCAAATTTAGGACACTAGCAGAAGCATGCATCAGGAGATGAGCATTATCTATCTAATAAGTCTGAAAAAGCAAGTGGCTTATCACCTTTTTTTCCTCACAATTGCAAACCAGGATTTTTAAAAAATTAAAGATGCTGTTTTGGGGGCTTCCCTCTGCCCCCCCACCCCTTATTTTGATAGAAGCTCTTTGGCCAAATGTATATTTACACAGAGATGGTGTAAATAAGTACACACATTTTTTCAATTTTTACATAGTTTTTATGTACTTGTCTTCTACCCAAGGAGACCAACAGATAGAAAAATTAAGGAAATCTGCCTTGTTGTTTACATTTACATTTGAATATAATGATAATAGTCAATTTATAGTACAACAAGTTTAATTAATTCAAGTCTATATCATAGACTACTTGAAGTATACTCTAGTAGAAGATTGCAGGAACTTGCTTTAAAATTATCTTCAACTAACCAATTCATTGATTGTGTGGTGCTTGAAAACTGTATATTCTAACATGTATATATTGCATTCTTGATATTGTTTTATTCTTGTAAAACGACCTTCCTTCCTAATGCAAAGGGAAATTCCAACCAAGCATTAACTATTACAATTCCATTTTGGTGGACTTTAGTTTCTAGGTTTGATTCTATATAGAAATCCTGCACTGAATCTACATTTCCTATGCTATCAGTGAAATTTAAGTTTCAAAAATTATTTCAGAGTATATTTTTACTCTTTGCAAGTTTTTGGTCTCTGAAATGCCAAATGGCGTCTTCTCCCTCCCCTTCCCCCTTACTCTTCCCCTCCCCTTTCCCCTTCCTCTCCCTCTCCCTGTGTTAAATTTTGAAATGATAAAACAAAATTACAATGAATAGCAACAAAAATCCAGGTCAGATTTTATGGCAGATTTCGGCCAGTGAATTCTGTATGTTTATTAATTTTATTGGCCTTTTAAATATTTCTAATGTTTATGATTGTTAATAATGTACTTGTCTTGAATTCTCAAGGTTAGATAATAACAATTATTTTTGAGAGTTAAGAGTTCAATAACAAGTTAATTTTCTTCAATTGTTTCATTATTGCTCATTCAAAAATATGTTTTCCAAAAGTTATTTTCAATAAATTGTGGGGGAGGCCCGGCTGTAGCCCAGTGGATAGGGCGCCGATTCACCACATGGGAGGCCCGGTTTCGGTTCCCGGGGACCTCTCCAAAGTGGGCAGACCACCTTGAGAAAGGCAAACCACCGTGGGCGGGGCAGAGCTGCCATGGGCAGGACAGAAAAAGCCGTCATGGGCAGGGCAAAGCCACCACAGGCATGGCAAGTCACCCGTGAACAGAGCAGATCAGCCCGTGAACGGAAGCAGAGCTACCTGTGAATGGAAGCAGACCCACTCACGAACGGAGCACTGCGCGGTGACCTGGCTCAGCGCTTCGCCACAATGGGGGGAGATGGAGCAGACACAGAAGAACGCAGAGAAATGAACACAGCAAGAGCAAGCAGAAAGGGGGGGACATGTAACCAAAAAATAAAAAATAAAATAAAAAATAAAAATAAATTGTGTGCAGAATTCTTCTATTAAAAAAAAAAAGAAAGAAAGGAAAAAAAAATCCTAATGACATCTAAGGCTGGAAATGAGCGATGGGTGGGCTGTGGATAGAAGAATTTCTCTCTTATACCACTAGTGGAAGTGTAAAGTGTTTATTACATTTTTGTAAAGTGACCTGACAACTTTTAATATTAAAAGCACACACTTTGCACCAGTTCAATTCCTGGGAATTGAACCCATAGAAACAGAAGTAGCAGCAGCATAGACTATCTATTGCAACAATGCTCATACTGGTCTGAATCTTTAAAGAAAGTGTATATCTATCAACAGGGGAATGATTGGGTAAAACGTGGTAGACTTATGGGGTGGAATATTGTACAACTAATAAAAAGAATGATTTAGAGCTGTATTAGTTGAAATGGAGGGGTTTTTTACAAGGTTTTATGGAGAAAAGCAAGATACAGAAAATAACTAATATGATCACATTTTTGCAAAATGAACAATGACAGCATATATATGCCTGTCAATATGATTGATTGTATAAGCATGGAGAAAAATATGGAAAAATAGATACCAACATATTAACAAGGGGTAATAGGGGTAGGAGTGCTGACTGATATGGGTTAAAAGGAGAAGGGAGACAAGCAAAAATGGAGAAAGGATTCCACTAAAAACGGCGGTGCCAAATCATCAAAACTAAAAACTTTTGTGCTTCAAAGGATACCATCAAAGACAACCTATGAAATGGGAGGAAATATTGGTAAATCATTTATCTGATATGTGACTTATATCTAGAATATATAAAGAACTCTTATAGTTCAATAATTAAAGACAAATAACCCAGTTTTCAAAATGTGCAAAGAATCTGAATAGAAAATTCTCCAAAGAAGATATACAAATGGGTGGTAGGCACATGAAAAGATACTGACATCTTAGTCATCAGGGAAATGCAAATCAAGACCACAATGAGATACCATTTCACAACCACTAGGATGGCTATAATCAAAAGGTCAGACAACAGCAAGTGTTGGTGAAGATGTGGAGAAATCAGAAGTCTCGTATACTGCAGGTGGGATTGTAAATGGTGCAGCCACTTTGGAAAACAGTCTGGCAATTCCTCAAACAATTAAACATATAGTTACCATATGACCCATCAGTTCTGCTCCTAGGTTTATACCCAACAGAAATGAAAACATGTGTTCAAGCAAAAACTTTTATGTGAATGTTCATAGCAGCATTATTTATAATAGCCAAAAGGTAGAATTAATCCAAATGGCCATCAATGGATGAATGGATAAACAAAATTCGATATAGCCATGCAATGGGATATTAGTCTACCATAAAAAGGAATGAAGTATTGATATATGCTACAACGTGGATGAACCTTGAAAACACTATGCTGAATGAAAGAAGCTAGTCACAAAAGACAACATATTATTTATTCAATTGATATAAAAATCCAGGATAGGGAGATCTATAAAGACAGAAAGTAAATTGGTGGTTATTTAGGGCTGAGAAGTGAGGGGTTAGAGGATGGGGGCAGGGTGATAGTAAAGTGTACAGGGCTTCTTTTTCAGGTGATGAAAACGTTCTCAAATTGACAATGGTGACGGTTACATGTATCTGTGGGAAAAACTTTGACTTGTACACCTTAAGTGGGGTGAATTGTATGATAGGTGAATTATATCTCAATAAAGCTATGTAATGGATTGAACTGTGTCCCCCCACAAAAGATATTAAAGTCTTTACCTCTGTTATTGTGATGTGATCTTATTTCCAAATAGGATCTTTGAAAGTTCAGGATGACACCAAACTGGGTTAGGGTGAGCTCTAAACCAATATGACAGGTTTCCTTATGAGGGAAGGAAATTTGGACATAGACAGAGAAGACAGCCACCCGACAGGAGTGGAGATGGAGCGATGCCACAAGCCAAAGAGTGCCATAGATTGCCAACAAACCCCTGCCAGAACCCCACAGACTTCAGAGAAAGCATGGCCCTACCAGCAACTTGATTTCAGACTTCTAGCCTCCAGAGCTGTGAGACAATAAATTTCTGTTGTTTTAAGCCAGTTTGTGTAAACTTGTTAGAAGAGCCCTGGAATACTAAGATAAGCCATTTTTTAAAAAGGAGGAAGACGAATAGCCAAAAGCATTCTAAGAAAGAAGAGCAACATGGGAGGAATTTCACTGCCTGAACTTGAAACATATTACAAAGCTAAAGTGGTCAAAACAGCACGGTACTGGCATAACAATAGACACATCAATCAGTGGAATAGAATTGAGAACCCAGAAATAAACCCTCACCTATACAGTCAACTAGTTTTTTACAAACCTACCAAGTTAATGTTAATGGGACAAAACAGTCTCTTCAACAAATGGTACTGGGAGAACTGGATATCTATAACCAAAAGAATGAAAGAGGACTCCTACCTCACTCCCTATACAAGAGTCAACTCAAAAAGGGACCATAAAACTACTAGAAGAAAATGTAGGGAAACATCTTCAAGACCTTGTAGTAGGTGGTGGTTTCTTGGACCTTACACCCAAAGCACATGAAACAAAAGAAAAAAATAGATAAATGGGACCTCCTCAAAATTAAACACTTTTGCACCTCACAGGACTTTGTCAAAAGGGTGAAAAGGCAGCCAACTCAATGGGAGAAGATATTTGGAAATCATATATTTCATAAGAGTTTAATATCCAGGATATATAAAGAGAAGTTACAACTCAACAATAAAAAGACAAACAATCCAATTTAAAAATAAGCAAAAGACATGAATAGACATTTGTCCGAAGAAGAAATATAAATGGCAAAAAAACACATGGAGAAATGCTCAGTATCACTAATGATTAGGGAAATGCAAATCAAAGCTATAACGAGATACCATTTCACACCTATCAGAATGGCCACTATTAAAAAAGACAGAGAACTACAAGTTTTAGAGAGGATGTGGAGAGACAGGAACACTTATTCACTGTTGGTGGGAATGCAGAATGGTACAGCCACCGTGGAGGGCTGTTTGGCAGTTCCTAAGGAAGTTGTGTACAGACTTGCCATGTGACCCTGCAATACCACTACTGGGTATATGCCTAGAAGAACTGAGAGCAGTGACACAAACAGCTATCTGCACACCAATGTTCATAGCAGCATTATTCACGATTGCCAAAAGTTGAAAACAACCCAGGTGTCCATCAACAGATGAATGGATAAACAAACTGTGGTCAGTTCACACGATGGAATATTATGCAGCTGTAAGATGAAATGAAGTCATAAAGCATTTGACAATGTGGATGAACCTGGAGGACATTATGTTGAGCAAAGCAAGCCAGGCACAAAAGGACAAATACTGTATGATTGTGCTACTGTGAACAAAATATATTGTGTAGCATATTGTATGATACAAAAAAAATTTTATACATATCCAGTACATTTGAGAAAGGTATGTTTTTATTCAATTGTGTTTTCTTTTTAGTTTTTAATTGTTTATATTTTCAATTATTAAATCTACAAAATAAAGTTAAAAGGGAGGGGGGAGGAAGAAAACCAAAAAAAAAAAAGGCCAGTGCTTGTACAAATAAAGAAAAAAATTAAAGAATTTTAAAGGTTCACCTTTTCCACAAAGTTTCTCCTGAACTCCCTCCTTTGCATTGTCTTTATACCATGTTCAAATTTCTATATTCACACTTATGACACATTAAAAAGTTGTAATTAAAAAATGTATACAGGGGCCGGCT
>PVKH010034751.1:0-11822 GCA_004027955.1 Chaetophractus vellerosus | reverse complement strand
TTGGGGGGGGGGGGAACTATTAGAAAAGTATTAGCCATGCAAATCTGTGATGTGTTTCAAAAGGAAACAAGAATTTACTCTTTTAGGCATTAATGGATTAACCAACTCCGGCTCCCACCCATTAGCCTGATGCCACGAGTTAAAACAACATTTAAATTTCTCTGTGGGAGGCAAAAGAAAAGAGGGTGGCATTTCTAGACTCACAAAGGAATTCCAAATGAAGCAATTTTATTTTAACAGGAGGCTTTGTAAAAGGGATTATTGCAAAGGGAAAGCAAACTTGCTGGGGATGGGATGGAGATGACAGAAGGAGAAGTCTTTGTCCAAGTCGAATCTTGAACCTTCCTAGGAAATAAAAAGGCAGCCACAGAATGCCTGGCTAATATCTGAGGTGGAAAGAACGTCTTTCCCCGCTAGTTTAGGCAGGGAATACATACTACCAGCAAACAGCTGCAATGCCAATTGCTTTGGAGTAATGAGAGCCGGGAGCTGAACGAACTTGACCCAAACTACAAGTGTTATTCCTGAAGGTAGCTCCTGTTCAAACACAAGTGAGTCTCCGCAATCCCGAGGCAAGAGAAAATTCAACATGCCTGGTCCCAACAGGTGCATCAAACTGTAGAGGAAAAATATATAAGGGGATAAAAATGCTCCTCCAAAGAAGTCAAGGGCACCTTTGTACACCTTTGTACACTGTCCTTTCAAACATCACAAAGCAGGTTTCTTTCCAATATTAGCCGTTCCGCCATTAATAACCACTATAAATGTCGTCTCTCCCCACAGAACCTGGAGCTTTGTGAAAAGTAGGGATATTTCTAAAGTAGTGGTTTCTGTTTAAGCCTTGAATTAACTCTCACAATGGGGTGAGTACCCTGCTGAGGCAGTTTGGTTGTGGAAAGCTATTTGGCATTTCATAACGCACCTTCTAACCTAAATGGCGCTTTCGGCATTGTTTCTAGCTGCACAAGCATCACCTTTTGGCAGGAGTTTTCGATGACTGGCATGCTTTCACAATTCTTGCTCTACATAATGTTTTTTTAAGCCACCTCTGCCCATAAATGCAACACAAACAAGTTGCCTCTGAGTCATAGGAATAGAGCACACGCTAAGTACATGTAATAATCTTTATGTAATTTGCACCTTCGTCATTGTCTGGCTCCATTATGTAAATATGCAGCATGCATTGCTTTGAAAATGAAGGCCTCTATAAAACCTACCATTGTAAATAGACTAAGCAATAAACATATTTCACAGTGAGTTTCACTAAGAGGAATTTTTAAAAATAAAAGTAGATTGGTTTTGAAGTCATTGTGGTAGGAACCATCAAACAGTATTCACCAGAATCTACCTTAAGCAGTGATTGTTTGGTTTGGTTTGGTTTTAAATCACATGGGGGAAAAAAAAGTCATTATGGGCTATCTAAATATCAGGGGCAAATGCTGAAGTCTCTCAGCTGTAGTCAACTCTGCACAGGAAAAGGAGCTTGTGATGCAAGTTTTAGGAATGCTGGATTCGCTAAAGTTAACGAGGTTTCTTTCTTGATGGACTTCTCAAGCCAACAAGTAGAGCATAGAATTGGATGATCCAGCTTCCTTTCCAAAGTCTGACCTTCACCATCCTCACCTCATTTCCACAATGAAAAGATTGCAAAGCCCCACTGCCCTGCAGGGAAAGAAAAGCATGTGTCCTCTTGCCAGCACACACAGTAAGAAAATTATGAACCTTTTTTTTTGTTTGTTTAAGGAATGGAGACAAAATCCAACATTGTTTCCACTCCCAGCACAGAATTACTCAAAGTTATTTTTCCTAAGGTATCAAATGGAGAGAGGTGAACCTCACAAAGCACAGTGGGATTCTACCAGGAAGGTGCAAGACGAGCTTGAGTAAAACAGACATTATTACCCCCATGGCACATGCTCGCAGACACACCTATACTCTCATTTACTGGGTCCGGGGTCATACAAGACGCAAGCCCTGCTTTCCCACATTCTGGTATCTCGAGGGCCAGACTGCAGGTCTGTCCTTGTGGCGGTGCTGACACTGTGGCAGAGGACAAGTTACAGCAACCGGAGCCATGGCAGGACAGGCATTTAGAAAGTTTCTTCCCCTCTTTGACCAAGTCTTGGTTGAAAGGAGTGCAGCTGAAACTGTAACCAAAGGAGGCATTATGCTTCCAGAAAAATCTCAAGGAAAAGTACTGCAGGCAACAGTAGTAGCTGTTGGATCGGGATCTAAAGGAAAGGGTGGAGATATTCAACCAGTTGGTGTGAAAGTTGGAAATAAAGTTCTTCTCCCAGAATACGGAGGCACCAGAGTAGTTCTAGATGATAAGGATTATCTCTTATTTAGAGATGGTGACACTCTTGGGAAGTATGTAGACTGAAATAGATCACTATTGAAATGGCATCGTGTGGGGGGGTGTAAATAAATAAAAATAAATCTTTAAAAAGAAAACAAATGGCATCACGTGAAGCTGCCCATTCCACTGAAGTTCTGAAATCTTCCATCATGTAGATAATTTCCATGTCTCTCTTTTATAATAAACCAATGATAACCCAGTGTCTCTAAAATTTAGTTTCACTGTACTAAAATAAACATATTTCAAATAAAAATATGTAAATGAATGCAAAAAAAAAATAGACTCCAGCCCTGCCTCTCCTCCCTCTTGAGCCCAGGTCCAAGGTTGTGACCCATCATGGCCTCCCACTTTCCCTGGAGCCCAGACTTGACCCTTAGTAACTCTCAGCAATCAGGGCAGCATCTGCCCACTTGTCTGAGGTGGCACTTAAGCTGAAATCTGTCTGCCCTCCCTGGCCAAAGTTTCTTCATTCTTAAATACAGAAATCTTCAAAGATTCAAGCAAGCACAAATGAACTTCACATGAGCAGAATATAATTTACTTTTTTCATATTTGACTTGAGAGATTGCAAGACAATAAGGTAGAGGACAGGTAAAAATAAGCATTTTTAAATACCAAATTGATGTTTTTAATGGCTTAATATGCAATGATGGCATTGCCCTGAAATGTCCCCAAATTGTGAGAGAGGAATGTTCTACTGGGGGCTCTGATTTGGGTCATGGACCTTTATGGGGTCAATCCAGATTTTGTGTCCATGGTCCTTAGAATTAAATGAGCTGCATAGATCTTGAAGGTGCAGAGATGAAATTGGATGATGTTGACACTCTCGACATCTGCCCACCTTCCCTCTTCTTCCTTCAGGAAGAAAGAAAATCCTGTTCTTTTTTTCTCAGTTAAGTTTTTAAAAAATGGAGCAGTCATTGGATATCCTCTCCTTCCTTTCCTCTACTTTGTCTGTGTATGTGTCTACAGATGTGGGATGGATGAGTATGCATGTGTTTTTCAAGGAAAGAGAAAGGAGCACAAGAATTTTCCAGTTGAGTCGGTGCCCTAGAAATAAAATATATGGGCATATCTATCTTCCACCACAAGCTTCTTCAGGATTCAGGAATTGCATGGCCTCTCTGTCCAATAAGTGGTCACCCTTGACAACAAATGGTTAGCAAGGCTAAGAGCCCAGGAAGACAAAACTAATGAAGGAAATCAGAACTTTCTAACAAAGCGTTGTGTCAGACACTTTAAGGAGAATCATCTATGCCATTCTTTTCTACTATGTCACAGAACTGGGACATACTCAAAGGCATCCTTGGTGTGGGACAATGTGCTAGGACACATTATCCTCTTTGCTAGGTCTTCTCCAGAAACAGAAAGGGTCGCTTAACAGGTGGGGAAGAGAAGGGGAACAGTGACTGTCCCACATCTACACTTTTAAGGGGATTAGAGAGAGAAGAGATTCTGCAAGCCCAGTATAAAAGGGTGGGCCCCACTGGCCCCGAGATCATGGAACCATACTCACTGCCCAGGTGGCCAGCTAGAGCCTGTGCCTTCCCTGCATCCCTGCTGAACCTGCCTCTGAGCAAACAGACCCCACTTCGATGAAGGTAACATAAAGAAAACAATTACGTACTAAAGTTCATTTAAAGCACACTAGCTGAAGACCAATGAGAGGAGGGCTTTGGCAAACTACATCAGAGCACTGGGCTTCCCATTCTATAGAATGCAAAATAGTTGAAGAAACGTTTCAGATTTGATACTAACTTCAACTATTTCAAGATTCTTCCTTCGTATCATTTCCCATGGTGTATCCTCCAACATCCGGAACTGTATCTGCCCAGCCTGGAAGGAGAATGTCCCAGGGCAGTTTGGCCATTACTCCAAGCCACCAAAGGCCTTCAGTGTTCATAAGAGTTAGGCCCGAATGTCATCTCAAAACACTTAACTTTGTAAATACTGCTTTAATGTACAATTTCTCCCACAAACATCATGAGCTAGCCTGAATAGAAAGTAGCATAGACATGTCCACGTTGATGGCAGGTCTCAACAAATAAAGGGACGTCTTCTTGCATGCCAGCCTTCCATCAGGATGACTCAAGTTCATAGCCAAGAATTTATACATGTTTTCATGCCACGGACATTCGGGTTGCCCTGTAAGTTTCACATGCAGCTAGCTTATGGTACTTCTTGATCCCCTAACACCTTCTCCACACCTCCCTGCCTGCAGGTGCCATCCCAGTCCTTCAACCTTCTCCCACTGGTGAACTCCGGTTTCTGATCATCTTTCAAGACTCATCTTTTAGGATGACAGTCTCCCCACCTGGGCTTCTTAAAAGAACCCAGCTTCTGTAGTACTACCGATATTGTGTTGTAATTGTTGGTGAATCTGCTTTCTCCACTAGCATTTGGGGTTCTTCCAAACTGGGAAGGCCTTTCATCTTCTTATCCATAGTTCATTTCCTGGTACCTATAGATGCTAACAAATGATGGTAAACATAAACCTGTACCTCCATCAACAGTTGTGTGATGGTTAATTTCATGTGTCAATTTGGTTAGGGTATGGTGCCCAGTTGTTTGGTCAAGCACTGGTCTGCTCAATAATATGAGGGTATTTTGGGATGGGATTTACATCTATAATCAGTTGACTGCATCTACAATGAACAAAGAAGATTGCCTTCAGCAAATGTGGGAAGTGTCCTCATCCAATTAGTTGGAGGTCTTAAAAGCTGGAACTGAGGATTTGGGAGGTCAGAAGAGGAATTCAGACTCAACTCCAACATTAGTTCTTGCCAGATTTTCCAGCCAGCCAGCTTCTCCTGGGAAATTCAGTCTAAGGATATAGCCACATCTTCATAAGTTTCCAGTTTACAGTCTGCCCTACAGAGGTTGGACTTGCCAATCCCCATGGACACCTCAGCCAACTCCTTATAATAAATCTCTTTATTTACAGTTTTACTTCCCTGAGAGCCTTGACTAATACAAACTGTTTATTGAGTGTCTATCATCAGGCACCAATCTGAAATGACACTTTGGGAAACAAAGAATAAATTGAACACATATTTTCCTTCCCTAAGTAGCTTATAATTTTTTAGGGCAAACAATACCTGTGACATTATATCAGGCAAGAAAGAATATACTCTTAAATGACAAGCTGTACACCACAGACAAATTTCTAACATAACTCAGGAGAGGTGGATGGAAGCAATATTGGTCAGGGAAGCTCCATAAATGTAAAGGGTCTTGAGCACTGGAAATGTAAGAGGGACAGGCTTCATATTGAAAAGGAGAGGTGACAAGTCGAAGTGTCAGTGGGAACAGAGAGGCGCTTGAAGGCAGGGCCATGAGCACTTGAATGGAGGACACAGGACCACTGGTCTTACATAAAATACTTGTGGCCCCTCTTTATGAATCATGTGACTTTACTAAATTCCTTACATGCTCTCTACTTTGGCTTCCTCTGTAAAACAGGGGAAATAACGGTACCATCTTCAAATAGACGATGTGAAGATTGAATGAGATAATGCATGGGAAGCTTTTAGCATATGGCAGCCTCAAAGCTCTTTTGAACATTGGCTACAAATAAGAACCCCGTGGAATGAGTCCACCTACCTAGGAGCCAGTGAGAAGACTTGTAGAGTGTGGTCTACCCAGAAGTAGTTGAATGTAGGATGAAAAGACATAATGGGCCTAGATTTGGGGGGCTTTGGAAACCAAGGAGGAACTGAAAACTGATGCAAGAAGAAACGGGAAGCCTTGGGAGGGATTGCTTTTGCACCCCTGAGAATAAGGAGTTTGAACTACCTTCCTGCTCCAAACTAGTCTCCTGCTGTCATGGTTCCTGGATGGTGGCAACACCTGCCCACATTTAACAAGTTCCCATCTACTACACCAACATAGATAATAGATGGTTCCAACAAATTAAATGCTTCTCATTCCTTATTAAACCTTCTGCAGTGCTTTGATTACTGGGTGGGTTTTTGTTTTATTTCCATGAACAAGGAATACCTAAAATAATCTAGAATAATGAAATCCCTTCTCATCTCTAACTCTGTACAACTCTGTAACCTCAGACAAATAACCTTATCTCCTCAATTTCCTCCTCTTCAAAATAAAGGTGACAGCACCAGAATGTTATGAGAATTAGCATCCACCAAATCGATTTGAATCTTTGGGACCTAGTGCTCTAGAAGAGTTGTAGTTAATATCTTATCAAAAAAGAAAAACTGAACTGGTTGAACGTCTCCTTCTTGCTACCCCTGAATTTTCTTCTTTCGTATTTCCATGTATCTGATCATTCCTTATGGAAAGGAATGGTTTCACTTAAAATGCCATTATGTATGCTGTCATTTTCTCCCCTTCTGCTCCCACAATACTTCTCATTTATCCAAATCTCCATGCTTCTCTCAAATCATGGAGTCTATGATATGGTCTGGTCTGTTGTTGGCTCCCAAAAGTCTTTTTTTTTAAGTTCTACAAGCACCAATGGTATGCTATCAGAGCCAATTGTTACATTTTCAAGAATCTATGAACTGGCCCAGAGACAAATGGTAATTTCCACGATGAGGGCATGGAAATCAGCAAATGCTATAAACCAGGGCTTGATTTATTGCTGTTGATTGTCTGGAAAATGTAAATAGTACAGATTAAACTTTAAAAATCAGTCTTGTCTATAGCTATTACCTTGTGAGTAGCACAAAATAATTGAGGGAATTCTTTTTCAGTATTTGAAAACTGCTATTTGATTCAGCAAAGAAGTTGCTTATGTGATGTCTTCATTTTCACTTTCATCTCACTCGTTAATGGAAAACAAAATATCCACCAACATTCCTATTGGAACCACATTTGGAGAGCCCACTGGTAACCCCTTACCATTGCACATCCCTGCAAATGCTCTCCCCAAGGCAGAATTCCTGGGGAAAAGATGGCACTTGGTGATTTCACTCCTACGGGGTCCAAAGCAGCCAGCCCCATTCAGCCCACATACCCTAGCTGGATTCTGCCATATGATCTGTCCTTCAACTTGGCATTTCTGGAAACATACAGGACCCATGAAGAGGTCCTCTTGTAAGTAGCACCTTCTCTGCTCACAGGCACTGCAGTTTAAGAATTTCCTAACAGTGAGATGCCTCCACGGTTGTGTCATAAATAGGAGTACAAATGGGAGTACAACTTAAGCAAGTCATCTCTATACATGACTGGAAGGAAAGTAACATCCCCTCAGGCTGTGCAACATCAAGTATTTAGGACAGACTTTAAGGAAACTCAGCTTGGCCTCATTTTTCTACGCACTCTCTTTTGCACTTTCAGAAAATTCACACCTGGGTGCAATTTTTTTCTTGCAAACTAATGGTACCTGCAGTTAGCTGATTGCTGGGGACTGCAGTTACCCAGCCAGGGCTGCAATCAGTCAATCACTGGTATAATGCATTTCCTAAGAGAACTCATCATTTTTGAGACAGCACTTACAGTTTTCAAGTTGTTTATAGGAATCTCTCACACTCTTCCCATTTCACAGATGGCAAATCTAGCAGAAAGAGAACAAGGGGCTGAGTCAATAGATGCCTGTTTAGAGCTCCGTCTGCTGCCCTATGACCTGAGAGGCATATCACTCCAGGACTTAAAGCTGGTCACAGCTCCCATTGTCCACTAGATTAATGCCAGGTCCTTTAGCAAGACACGCAGGCTCCTCGCTGCCAGGTCCTATCTATTCTGTCTTGTTCCCCCTTTCACACCTTCTTAAAAGCACCCTGGCTCTGATATTTCCTGACCAGACGTTCTCAAAGGTGCCTCTGTGCTTTCTCTAGGGGCCTCTGCCAAATGCCCTTCTCCTCTTCCTCACCTGGAAAACGCCCTCTTAACCAAACTCAGCAGTGAAGAGTCTTGCCCTTAACGGCCCCCGGGAAAGTCAGCACAATGCTGGCCTCCCCAGCAAAACTGCCACGCATATTATATTACAATGGACTCATCCTGTAGGTCTCTGTCTTTGCGATTAGACTATGAACTTCGGGACAGGGCTGGCGTCTCGCTCATCTTTGTGCCAGCCCCCTTCCTTAGATGAAAAACTGAAGTGCACCGGTCCCGGCAAGGTCTAGTCTCTGTGACTCCATGGTGGGGGCACCTGAAGGAAGGGGTCTCAGGCCTCATGGCCAGTGGCAAGGACAGGGTCTGGCAGGCAGGCTCAAAGCTGAAGCCAGGTATGTACAAGCCTCCCTGGGAGAGAGGCGGGGGGAGCCCTTTCCCCACCATATGGTAGAGGAGGGGTGCAATTTCATATCCTGGAATGCCTCCTTATGCTGTTTATCTAATTTTACCATTAGTAGTAAAATATCTGCCAATGACATGAGATTGCTATCCAAAAGCGATTTGACATGTTTTCCACAAAATCAGTTTGCAGTTCAAACTTATCTATCTTAACTCAAAGCAACGCTATTGTCCAGTTGCCTAAGCCAAGAGTGGGTCTCTCCATGATTATCTCAGCTCAACATCAAACTGGTGCAAAGCACAAACAACAGGACCTTCCGAGTGCCTCCCTTATCCATCACACCCGCTCCATCCCCAGTGGCACTGCTTGGGCCACACGGCCACTCCCAAATCATCCTCCATCCAAAGCCTCTTCTTGCTCCCCATTTCATACCAAATAAAGCCCAATTCCTGGATCTGGCCTTCAGGGACTCTATGACCTGCCTCCTCTTCCTGTCCCATCTTGTCCCCCACCATTCCAAGGTCATCCTTCTTCTGTAGCTCACCAAGAGAGCACGGGTTTGCCCAATAGGTGTGTCCTCCTGTTCCCTGTGCCCTTGTCAGTCCCTGGTCAACAGAGTGCATCCAGTGCCTAAGGAGACCATGCCAAACCAAACTTAGAGCTTGGGTGCTCTCCCTAAGGAGCCTCCTGCGCCAGGGAGACCACTGGCTGTCTCTAAGATTTAACAATTATTTAGTGAGGAGTTTTTGAAAAATTATGGTTAATCTAAACACACGTGTGTCAAAAGCAATTTTTTCTAGAAAGACCATAAAAGCCTTTATCCCTTCATTTTCCATATCAAGGACTCCAGTTATTCTATCCATCCAATGCCCTGAAATTGAGGGACTGCCAAAGTCCTCCACCTCGGCCATCATACACCAGAAGAGGAGACTCAGGGTCGTGAAACAAAAACTCCAACCACATCATGATGACTTCTCCTTCCCTGAGTCTAGAGAAAGATCCCAAAACTGGTAAGCAATGCATTAACAAGGATGGTCTGTGAGGCCCAAGGTTTCCTGACATGTCAGAAGGCATGGTAACAAAGCATAGACAGCCATGTCTGTGGACACAAATGTAGCTCAGCTTGAATCACGCTGGAAACCAGATGCTGGGCTTGGCCATGCTCTAATGACCAGCTCTCTGGCTGGACTCCTGGAGATTTCTGACTGTGTCCCTCAGGGGTGGCCAAGGTGGTCCCTGACTCTTGGTTCCTTCCTCTCCCTTCTGAACCACTGGGTGCAAGTGTGTGAGGCAGCCAGCTGCTAGTGGAGAGGGCTTAGACCGATTCACTATGCATGTGTTTGTTTCCCTTTCACATTAACCAAAGCTCTGGGTTTGGGTCTTGGGAGCCCCTCTCTGCCCCCTGTGCAACAGCTTAGCACCCATCCCCACAGGCTGATGAAAGGGTGTCAGGCTCTCAGAGAAGCATCTGCCTCATCCCGTTTCACCCCCCGCCCCCATGATCCTCTGAGATGGCTACTATTATTCCGTCCATTTTGCAGGGTTGAAAGGTGTCATGTAAATGTGCCCAGGGTCACCCAGCTTGCAAGGGGCAGAGCTGATATTTGCACTTTGACCTGCCTAATTTGAGTCCAAGCTCAGAACCACCATGACCCAATGACTTCAAGTCAATCCTAGAATGTGAACCCCAATCCTCTGCTTCAGAAGACCTCCACTCTCCTTCAGAGTTTCCATGTGTGATTCACAGGCCCTGATTACCCTTGGCAGGGCTCTCTGCTCCCCACTTGACCCCTCCTCTTAAAACCAGCCTGCCAGGCCACCCACTGCAATCCAATTCATGTCGTATGGAACTATTTAAAGTATCAAATTAGATCACTACCCAAAGAAGAACCCACAGTCCCGATTCAGAACCATCCTACCCAGTCTAGCCCATTAATTAGGATGACGGCATGTCCACCTAGCCAAATGTCATCCAAATACTTGGGCCAATCTCACTATGACTCCTTGAACCTCTCAATAATTAGGTGCTTCTCGCTCACTTCACTCTAAAGACCGCTAAGCAAATTAAGGCTCCAGTTGATGCCCTCCAGGAACCTAGCTCAACAATTAGTTTGGAGAAGTTTGCCTCTCACCCTTCTCTATTCCTCAAGTTCAACTCTAAAAGAATCACTAGTTGTGTTTTGACAGAACTGGTTTAGTGCAGTCTCCAGAAGCACGAAGGTTATTCTTTTTAATCATTACATGCTTGTTCTTAACAAAAGACGGATATTGCACTGAATACTTTCATTACTACAAGGAAACAAGAACCTTCCACAACAGAGCAAAAGACTCGCTAAATATAGTTTCTTTATAACTGTAGGAATCCCCTCCCCTTAAAACCCCTTGGCAAAATAAGGAGCTGAATAATATGTCACACCTTTAACCATGTCCCCAAGAGACTTTCTATTTCAGGTTGTACAATGCAAATTGATTCACTCTCTAGGGATCTTGCTGGGCTATTTTGAGTAGATCGACTCCTAACACCTTCCATTCACCAATTCATTTAATAGCCTTTCATTTGAGCAGGTCCTGTGCTGGGTGTTGGACACACACACACACACACACATTCACACACAGAGAGAATGCTCCAGTTTATGCTTAAAGGAGACATGGTCTAGGGAAAACAGACACAAATCTGACCGTACAGGGTAAGAAGCAAATAATGCAAGCAC
This sequence comes from Chaetophractus vellerosus, assembly GCA_004027955.1. NCBI lineage: Eukaryota > Metazoa > Chordata > Mammalia > Cingulata > Chlamyphoridae > Chaetophractus > Chaetophractus vellerosus. Next base: position 556 of record PVKH010034751.1, on the reverse strand, counting down.
AGGTCCATTGGGAGCACAGAAGAGACACTGGCTCAAACCACCAGAAGTCCAGGAGAGGAGGTAGTTGAGTTGCACTTCTTACAGCTAACACAACCAATCAAAATTAGTTGGTGAAATGAATGAATGGGTGAATCAATCAATCAATGGATCAATCACTCAACCGATCAGTCAACAGAGGAGTGATGTGATAGACATGCAAACAGTGACAATAGCTGTAGTAGCTTTGCCTAAGATGCTCTGGGATCAGGGAGTTGCCCTGTCCTGAGCTCTGCAGAGCCCAGAGAGGGCTCCCCAGGGGACAAATGCTCGAATGCAGGCAGGAGAAGCAGACCAGGCCAGGAAGGGCTTTTCAGGCTTCAGGGAGCACCTGCACACGGGGGCAGGGAGAGGAAGAGCTCAGCGTATTGGGGAGATTTGGACTTGCCTAAGCAAGGCATGAGTTGGAGAAAGGGGATAAGAACAGGAGGCTGGACACATACCTGAGGTCATTGAGGATGACCACATAGATGTTGGAGATTCAGAAAGGGCCTTGTGGTGGTGATATGGCAGTTGACCC
>PVKH010034750.1:0-11828 GCA_004027955.1 Chaetophractus vellerosus | reverse complement strand
GCCTGCTTCCTACATAAGAGGTCCTACGTTCAATCCTTTAAAAAAAAAAAAAGATACCAGATATCTGAATTACACTGTTTATTCTCTGTTCTAGAAAATGAAAGACTCTCATATGGAAGATTATTCAAAAGACACAGAAACAAGCTTGGATTTTCTACCAAGTGGAAGAATTGAAAGTACAAGAACTGGAGAGTCTCCACTAGATACTACAATTTTTTCCAAAGAAAAAGATATTAATGAATTCTCACTCTATTCACTTCCTGGGGGTATTGACCAAGAAGTCTTTAAACAGCTTCCAGTAGATATTCAAGAAGAAATTCTTTCTGGAAAGTCTAGAGAAAAATTTCAAGGGAAAGGAAGTTTGAATTGTCCATTACATGCCTCCAGAGGAGTATTATCTTTCTTTTCTACAAAACAGATGCAAGATAGTCCCTCAAATCCTAGAGACCATTTATCCAATAGCAAACAGGTATCCTCTGTATCTCACTGTGAACCGGGTACCTCAGGCGTAAATAGCAGTGGGTCCTCTTATCTCTCGGGCCACAAAGATTATCCATATTATTTAGAGAGTAGATTAAAAGGTGAACGAATGAGTCAAGGACCTAAAGAATCTCAGACATTCCATTTTTCAAATACAAATCCTGCTGTGTCTGTTTTCCATTCATTTCCAAATTTGCAAAGTGAGCAACTTTTTTCCAAAAACCACACTACTGATAGCCATAAACAGCCCATAGCAACAGGTTCCCATCATGAAGCACTTATTGAAAATAAAGAGCAAGATTCTGCAGAAGAGAAAATTACCTTTCCTTCTGACATTGATCCTGAAGTATTTTATGAGTTACCAGAAGAAGTACAAAAGGAACTGTTGGCTGAGTGGAAGAGAACAGGATCTTATTTCCAAATTTTATATAAATAACCTTGTTCAGAAAAAAGAAAGGTCTAAAAAAGCAAGGGAAATAGCATTTTTCCTCCCAGATTAGCATTTTATTAAGCTCTTCTAAATTAAACATTATCATATATTCAATAATTTAGAAATCTAATGTAAAATGTTCCCAATAAAACAGGAATAGGGGAAGTAGATTCCTGCGCTAAAAATATTCCTAACAGAAGAAATAATGTACAATATTATCTTCCTCTTATTTCTAAAGCTGTTTTATATTGCTTTTCAATAAAAAATATCATGGTTGGCATTAGATATTTTCCATAAATTGGGGGAAAGATGTATAGGCCTGCATATAAGAAAATAGACTAGCCAAATCATTGTTGTGCGTTAGCATAGAACAATTTTGAAACATGGAATAGCTAAAGAAACTTTGTCTATTATGAGACGGCCAAATAAGAAATCCTGCTGCCAACTAACCCATTAAAAGTATAGATATCTTTGATTAAAGTACAATATACTGTTTACGAAGTTCTATTTTTTTAAGACACTAAAGCAATGTATATTCAGTTAATAGTAATTAGTACACATAGTACTTCCTTCAGTGCTGGCACATGAAGGGCAATCAGTGAATAATTGAAAGAATGAATTGTGGGTCATTGGCCAGATGAGGGGTTCGGGAGACTGCATATGTTGTAGAGAACACATGTTAAAAGGAGCTCTCCATAGAATGAGCTAAAGGGAAGTGTGGACACCAGAAATGCAAGGTAATGATGGGCCTATGAGAATGCTGGATGAAAAAAGAAATCCATTTTCTTCTAGCCAGTTTGTAGGGTCTGAAAGCAATGGATTCGATGTTCCTACATTCTCTCTACATTTTGGAAATTAAAGATCTCAATCCCTACAACAAATATACCCAGTTGCTAAATTTGTGGGTACCCCTTCTTTCCCATTTTCACCACTGCCTTTCCCTTTTGCCTGCCAGGTTAAAAATTGGATATAAGATTAAGGACATCTTATAGTTTGCAAGAAATGGAAGATGTTTCTAGAAACACACCAAAGTAGCCTACAGCATTGCTTTGGGGGAGAAACAAAAAATTGAAATCATAGTCTTATAGTCAAGTTTATAACCTTTACAGATATAATTTGAAGAAAAGACAGTGAAGTACATGAATGTGAATAAAGAGTACCTTAAAAATAGTTTCTTCCAGGTCAGAGGTTTTAACTTCATTTTAGACTTCTTGGAATTTGAAAATCCCCTGATCACCAAGGATTTTTTAACAATTTGTTTGGAGTTACCAAAAACAATAACTTGGAGCAAAAACATCAGAAGTTGTTCAACATACAAATATTTAGTGCTCTGGATAAGGACTCTTAAATAGCATGTAGTATTTTCTACATGTACTATTCTGGTAAGGTACTGATAAAAAGCAGTATATGGGTTTTTGTAGGTAATTTTTATAGATTTTTAAATAAACAGTTAAGAAATGAAAGTTAATGGTTTTGACCAGTTTAAAGAGAAAAGTTAGTATAGAAATTGAGTGGTTAAAAGTAAAGTTTCTGTAGTGAAAATACCTGGGGTAGATCACAGCTGTGCTGTTTACTTTGTGGCCTTAGATTTACCTTTTCAACCCACTATGCCTCAGAATCTAACCTTTTAGGCTCCTTTAATTCTGCTTGCTTTTAAGATCATTTCTTTTTTTTCTTTGGTGTTTGGCATATTTACTGTCATGTTTGAAGGTGTAGATTTTTATTTATTCTTGGCGTATACTGGCTTCTTTTCCATTCATACAAATTCTGTAGTTCTCGGCCATTAGCTCTTCAAATATTGCTTCTATTCTTCCAGGACTGCGATTGCACAAATGATAGTCTCTCTTGCCCTGTCCTTCATGTCCCTTAATCTTGTTACTTAGCAAGGGCTTATTGACCCATGCCCACAGAAGACAATGCCATGACATTGGGATTTGGAGAAAAAAAAGAGCTTTAATGCAAAGTCTACCGGCATGGAGACAGGAGCCCCCCTTGCTCAAATCTGTCTCTGAGTCTAAAGAGCTTACTTACAGGTTGTATGGAATTTAAACAAAGGGAGGGAGAGATTCATTTCTTCTTACTGTAGCATAGTATTCCATCATATGTATATACCACATTTTGTTTATGCATTCATTGATTGATGGACACTTGGGTTAGGGTTAGGGTTATTTATGTTGACAGATATTGATTGGCTATGTTTCAGTTATGGTTAATAGGGAGTTTGCAAGCACAGGCTAGAGAAGCCCTTGAAAACTGACAAAAGCTAGCTGGGGTGGCTGTACATGAGGGCAAGCATTTGGTTATAGGTTACAACAGAGTTGTAAACTGCTCAGCTAACATAACAAAGGAATGGGAATAATTTAAACAAATGGGATGTAAAGAAGTGTAAGCATTGGTTTAGCAGTGTTGTAAATTGCTCAGTTAGCATAAGATAACAAGTAAAGGAATGGAGATAAGTTAAACAAATGGGCTGTGAAAGGCTGTAAATAAGGGACAAGCATTTATTTACAGCAATGTTATAAATTGCTCAATTAACATAGGATAACAACTAAAAATGGAAATAAGCTAAACAAATTGGCTGTAAGTGAGGAGCAAGGAAGTCATCTGCTTATAGCAATGTTATAAATCCTATAGTTAACATAATTACAATAAGTAAGTCACTGGTTACAATATCTCCACAAACCAGTTTTTCCTGCCCACAGTTTGAGTCACATAATTTTTTTATGGTCTTGTTTCTCTGTGATGCATTTTGGGTAATTTCATCAGCTCTCTCTTTCTGTTACTAATTTGCTTTTTCACAATGTCTCATCTGCTATTTAAAAGGTAAATGATGGTTTTAATTTCAATAATTATATGTTTCATTTGATTCTTTTTCTAATCTTCCTATTTATTCTTTTCAGTCTCTTGTAAGTCCATTTGTAATTAAAAAAAAAAATAATGGGCCGGCTGTAGCCCAATTGGTAGGGTGCCAGTTTACCACATAGGAGGCCCCAGGTTCGGTTCCCGGGACCTCCTCAAGCGGGCAGACGGACTTGAGAAGGCAAGCCGCTGCGGGCAGGGCAAGCTGCCACGAGCAGGCAGGCCGCCGCGTGGTGAGCTGACGCGGTGGGTCGCCACAGCGGGGGGAGACAAGCAGACACAGAAGAACACAAAAATGAACACAGCAAGAGCAAGCAGAAAGGGGGGGATATGTAATAAATAAAAAATAAATATTTAAACTCAGATACTGTATATTCTATTTCTGATAAATTTAATATTTTAGTCTAAATTTGTTATTGTGTATTAATGTGGCTTGTTTCCTTGAGTGTGTGGCTGATTTTCCTACAGGTATGATTTGCATTTGCTTCTTTGAGTTAGTTGCACCAGTGCCTTGGCATCACTTTAGCCTGTTTCCAGGGTTCCAGACTGAATGTTGTTGTCTTGGTTTCCATAGCTCCCAGAGCCAACTGTCAGCATTTGCCTCAGGTCAGCCCCCACCTTTCAAGCTTGTTTCTAACCTGATGCTTCCCTGCTCCTTTCCTGCTTTCCTTACAGCTGTTGTTTGTTTGGTTTTTTTTTTTTTTTTTTTTTTTTTTTTTTTTTTTTTTTTTTTTTTTTTTTTTTTTTTTTTTTTTTTTTTTTTTTTTTTTTTGCTATTGTTTGTTTGTTTTCTGTGTGAGTGTAGAGGGTGGGAAGGCCTTGGCTATCTCCCTTATTTAGTACAAGTCCAACTGCCTTAGTTTGCCACAAGGCTATTGATGCAAAGTACTAGAAATGGGTTGACTTTATAATGGGAATTTTATTTGGGGTAAAAGCTTACAGTTCTGAGGCTGTGAAGTGTCCAAAATCAAGGCATCATCAGAGATGCTTTCTCACCAAAGTCAGCTACTGGTGATCCTGGTGTCTGGCCACGTGGTGAAGCAAGATGGTGGCTGATTTCTGCTGAGGTTCCTGACTTCCTCTCCAGGATCTGCCATTTCCCGGAGCTCAGCTGTGGACACCAGTCATAGGGCTTGTCTCTTTCCGGACTCCTCTCTGTCTCTCAGGGCTTCTCTGCCTTTCTGGAGCTGTAGGCAAAGCTGGAGTCCTTTCTTTCTCTACTTTGCCCTTTCTCTCACATGGCAGGATGAAAAATGGTAGCTTCCTTTCTCCGATGTCTGTATCTCCTTTTATATAAGACCTAGCAAGAGGGAGGAGCCCCAACTTGAGTCACGCCTCACTGACATAGTCCAAAAGAGTCTCACACCCACAGGAATGGATTAGTTCAATAACATAATCATTTTCTTTTTGGGTTTCATTAAGGATTAACTTCAAACTGTCACACCAATAGTGAACAAAAGTTTGTTTTCTCAAAGATACCATGTTTTGTAGTGGGAGAGCCCTTCAAGGTATCTATTCCACCATACTAAGTGCGAGTCTGTTTGGATTTATCTTTGCCATGTTATAGATACCTTCTACTTTTTCTATGCTGTGCTTCTTTCCTACCTCATATCCTTTCTGTCTTCTTTTTTGAAGTTTTCTATGTAATATATATTTTTTCTCTACTGATTTAAAAATTAAACATTTTATTACAGGTATTTTATGATTACCCTTAAAATTTAACATGCATTAAATTTAAAAGTGGTAAATATCCACACCCCCTTTCCAAACTACACAGGGATGTTAAAATATACTGTCAACCTAATTCCTCTATTTATATAACCCCCAAGTTGGATATTAATATTTTATATAGTTCAGTGTTTGTTTAGATTAGCCATGTTTATCTTTTTTTCCCCTCACATCTCCTGATTTGGGATGTGATGTTCTGTGTACATCTTTTAGGTCTAGCTTTTTCATCACATTCAAGTTCTCTGTTTCCTTGTTGACCTTCTGTCTAATTGTTCTGTCGAATGATGTGAGTGGTGTGTTGAAATCTCCAACCACTATTGTAGAGATGTCTATTTCTCCCTTCAGTTTTGCTAGTATGTGCCTAATGTATTTTGGGGCACCCTGGTTAGGTGCATAAACATTTATGACTGTTATTTCTTCCTGATGGATTGTCCCTTTTATTAATATATATGGCCTTCTGTATCTCTCATAACTTTTTTGTTTTTAAAGTCTGTTTTGTCCAATATTAGTATAGCTACCCTTGCTCTTTTTTGGTTACTGTTTGCTTGGAGTATCTTTTTCCAACCTTTCACTTTTAGCTGGTTTATATCCCTGGGTCTAAGTTATGTCTCTTGTAGGTAGCATATAGATGGCTCATGTTTTTTTTTTAATCCATTCTGTCAGCCTATATCTTTTCATTGGGAGGTTTAATCCATTCACATTCAATGATGTTACTGTAAATGCATTATTTACTTCCACCATTTTATTCTTTGGTTTTCATATGTCATATCTTATTTTCATCTGTCTTTTTACTATTTTTTTGTTTTTACTATTTCTGCTATTCTTTCCTTCTACACTCTCCTCCAAGCCTCTCCTGTCTTTTTCTTCAGGCTGTGAGGCTCCCTTTAATATTTCCTGCAAAAGTGGATTCTTCACTATGAACTCTTACTAATTTCTGTTTATTTGTGAATATTTTAAACTCACATTCATATTTGAAGGACAATTTTGCCAGATAAAGGATTCTCAGCTGGCAATTCTTCTCTTCCAGTATCCTGATTATATCATACCACTGTCCTCTTGCTTCCATGGTTTCTGATGAGAGATCCACACTAAGTCTTCCTGGGTGTCTCTTGTATGTGATGGTTTGCTTCTCCTTGGCTGCTCTCAGAATTTTCTCTTTATCTTTGACATTTGACATTCTGAGTAGTATATGTCTTGATGTAGGTCTATTCGGATTTATTCTGATTGGGATACGCTGTACTTCTTGGACATGTAAATTCATTTCTTTCATGAGAGTTGGGAAATTTTGGTCATTATTTCCTCAAATACTCTTTCTGCCCCTTTTCCCCTCTTGTCTCCTTCTGGAACTCACATGACACATATGTTGCTGCCTTTCATGTTATCGTTCAACTTCCTGAGCCCCTGCTCAATTTTTTCCATTTTCTCTCTCTGTTCTTCTCTCTGTTCAATTCCAGCTGTTCTTTCTTCTGTATCTCTTATTCATTCTTCTATCATTTCAAGTTTTCTGTTGTATGCCTCTAATGTGTGTGTGTGTGTGTGTGTGTGTGTGTGTGTTTTAGGAGATACCAGTGAATGAACCTGGGACCTCATACAAGGGAAGCAGGCACTCAAGCCACTGAGCTACACCTCTCCTCTAATGTTTTTTTTCTTTTTCTTTCATTTTTTCTAATGTGTTTTTTATCTCACCTATGCTATCTTTTATTCACATGAGCTCTGATATTTTTCTGTTCAGGTTTTCAAATTCTTCTTTGTACTTGCTCAGTGTCTTCTTGATTTCCTTTGTCTATTTAGCCATGTTATCTTGCAACTCATTAATTTGATTTTGGAAATTTGTATGAATCTTGTTTATTAGTTGCCTAAAATCCCTGTGCCTTATCTAGGGCTTTGATATATTCCTTTGCTTGGGCCATGTCTTCCATTTTCTTAGTATGGCTTGTAATTTTTGCTGATGTCTAGGCATCTGATTATGATGGTGAGATTACTCTGATGCTCAATTTCTCTCTCTTCAAACAATAGTATTTGGTATAATCAGAGTTGTGCATTCATCGCTTCAATCATTTTCATTATTCCAATAATAATAAACAAACAAACCTCATCACCTCTCAATCTCTCTATGCTTCCCCTTCTGTACATAGCTGCTATTCTGTTTCCTTTTTTCTAGTATATTTGTATTTATATTTTGTAAAAACAGTCATATATGCAATACCACCCATTTTTGTATTTTACAGGAGGCTTCACTATGTTATACAGTCCCATGTTAAATTTTTAGGCTTTCCTTCTAGTAATATACATGACCTTAGACTTACTCTTTCAACCACTGTCATACCCATATAATAGCTTTGCTAGTTACAAACACTATGATGTGCTTTCACTATTTCTATTCATTTCCAAAGTTTACAAATAACCTTTTTACTAATTCTGCACAGATTAACCCTCAGCTTTGTATTCTCTAAGCTCATTCTATTTTCTGGTGACCTATATTCTAATTATTAACACTATGGGTTTTTGTTTTTTTTTAAGATTTATTTATTTTTTATTATATATCCCTTCCCTTTCTGCTTGTTCTTGCTGTGTTCATTTTTGCATTCTTCTGTGTCTGCTTGTCTCCCCCTGCTGTGGCATCCCACTGAGTCAGCTCACCGTGTGGCAGCCTGCCTACTCGTGGCAGCTTTGCCCTGCCTGCGGCAGCTCTGCCCTGCCCATGGCAGCTCTGCCCTGCCTGTGGTGGCTTGCCTTCTCAAGGTGGTCTGCCCGCTTGTGGAGGCCCCAGGACCTGAACCCGGGGCCTCCCATGTGGTGAACTGGTGCCCTATCAATTGAGCTACAGCTGGTTCCCGACACCATGAGTTTACATAATATATTTAGTTCACAATAGCGCGATCAAACAGTATTTGTCTAGCTTGCTTCACTCAACATAATGTCCTCCAAGTTCATCCATGTTGTCATATGCTTCATGACTTCATTCTTCTTACCACTGCATAATATTTCATCATGTGTATACACCACAATTTGTTTATCCATCAGTTGATATACACCTGGGTTTCCAACTTATGGCAATTGTGAATAATGCTGCTATACACATCAGTGTGCAGATATCTGTTCATGTCACTGCTCTCAATTCTTATGGGTATATACCTAGTAATGTTATTGACGGTTCACATGCAAGTCTATATTCAACTTCTTTAGGACATGCCAAACAGTCCTCCACAGTAGCTGTACCTTTCTCCATTCCCACCAACATGAATAAGCATTCCTATCTCTCCACATCCTCTCCAACATTTATAGTTTTCTGACTTTTTAAAAATTATTTATTATATATCCCCCCTTTCTGCTTGTTCTTTTTTTTTGTTTGTTACATATCCCCCCTTTTTTGCTTGTTCCTGCTGTGTTCATTTTTGCGTTCTTCTGTGTCTGCTTTGTCTCCCCCTGTTGCGGTGACGCGCCAAGTCAGCTCACTGCACAGGCAGCTCTGCTCCGTTTGTGGGTGACTTGCCCTGCCCGTGGTGGCTTTTTGCCCTGCCCACGGCGGCTCTGCCCCGCCCATGGTGGCTTGCCCTCTCAAGGTGGTCTGCCCATTCGGAGAGGCCCCGGGAACCGAACCTGGGGCCTCCCATGTGGTGAACCAGTGCCCTATCAATTGAGCTACAGCTGGCCCCAGTTTTCTCACTTTTTAATGGTCTAGGCCAGTCTCATTGGTGTGAAATGATATTTCACCATAGTTTTGATTTGCATTTCCCTAATTCCTAATGATGTTGAACATTTTTGATGTATTTCTTTGCCATTTGTATTTCTTCTTTGGACAATTGTCTTTTCAAGTCTTTTAATTGGCTAGTTTGTCTTTTTATTGTTGAGTTGAATGATCTCTTTGTATATCATGGATATTAAACCCTTATCAGATATGTGATTGCCAAATATTTTCTCCCATTGAGTTGGGTGACTTGTCATCCTTTTGACAAAAGACTTTGAGGTGCAAAGCTGTTGAATTTTTTGAGGAGATCTCATTTGTCTATTTTTTCTTTTTTTTTCTTTTTTTTAAAGATTTATTTATTTTATTACATATCTCCCCTTCCCCCCCGCTGCGGCGATGCGCCAAGACTGGTTCACTGCGCAGGCGGGGCTTTTCCCGCTTGTGGGCGGCTTCTGTTTCTATTCACGGCCGGCTCTCAGTTCACGGGTGGCTGGCTGCGCTCCATTCGCGAACGACCTGCCCTGCCTGTGGCGGCTTTGCCCTGTCCGTGGCAGCTTTTTGCCCTGCCCACGGCGGCTCCGGCCCGCCCATGGTGGCTTGCCCTTCTCAAGCGGTCTGCCCGCTAGGAGAGGTCCCCGGGAACCGAACCCGGGGCCTCCCATGTGGTATGCCAGTGCCCTATCCACTGGGCTGTCGAGTCGGCCCCTATTTTTTTCTTTTGTTGCTCGTGCTTTGGCTGTGAGATTTAAGAAACTATTGCCTATCACAAGATCTTAAAGATGTTTTCTGCATTTTCTTCTATGAGTTTTATGGTTGTCACTTTTACATTTAGGTCCTTGATTCATTTTGAGTTCATTTTTGTATAAGGTGTGAAATATGGGTCCCCTTTCTTTCTTTTGAATATGGCTATCCGGTTCTCCCAGCACCATTTGTTGAAAAGACTTTTCTGGCCCAGCTGGGTAGGCTTGACAGCCTTGTCAAAATCACTTTACTGTAGATGTGAGGGTCTATTTCAGAGTTCTTGATTTGGTTCCATTAGTCAATCTGTCTGTCTTTATGCCAGTATCATGCTGTTTTTACCACTATAGCTAAGTAATATGCTTTAAAGGCAGGATGTGAGGGCAATTCAGATCTGCTCTTATATGCCTCTAATATATTTTTAATCTCTTCCATTATGCCTTTCATTCCCATAAGTTTTGTTTACTTTTCTTTGAAAGCTTTCAAATTTTTATGCTCACCCAGTGTCTTCTTAATATCTTTTATCTCTTTAGTCATATTTTCTTTCAATTTTTTGAATTGATTTAGGAGAATTGGGTGATTTTCATTTATTACTTCTCTTAAATCTTGTATCTCTGCAGTATATTTGGTTTGTTTCTTTGGCTGGGACAAAGCATACAAGGAAACTCTTCCTGTTTCCTAATATGACTTGTAATTTTTTGCTGATGTCTAGGCATCTGAATATGTTGGTAAATTTACTCTGATGGCCAAATTCTCTCTCTTGCCTATTTTTTTTTCACAGTTCTTCTTTGATATTTGGTTCAACTCATTCTAAGTCTTTAAAATTGCCCAATTTAAGTTATCAAAGTTGGGCCAGGGACTCACTAATGGGGTGCAGATTTTCTCCCAAGATTTCGGGTTAAGAGAGTCCTAAAAGCAGCTTTTCTCTTGGAATTTCCAGACCCCTTTCCTGGGGAAGTGGATCCTTGCAGCCGCCTTCATCTGTAGCCCTTGGCCCAAGGCCAGAGAATTCAAAATTGACTGCTCATACAGTGTGGGTGGGGCACCAGTGGCTATAGATTTCTTTATATCATGTTTGGAATTTAGTGCTTTCTGAATCTGCAAATTTATGTCTTTCATCAAATATGAATTCATTTCAATATTAAGTTTTCTATTGTGATATATACACACCGAGAAATGTATAAACAGAAATTAACATGCTAATGAGTAATTAAAAGTAACAAAATTCAACCATTTTTCCAGGTCAAGAAATAGAATATATCAAGTAATCAAGATATCCATACTCTCCCTGAAATGTAGTCACTATCTGGAGTTTGAAACTTATTTCTTTGTTTTGCTTTATAGTTTTACCCTGTATCTCTAAACAATATAGGTTAGTTTTGCTGGTTTTTGAAACTCGAACAAATAGAATCATACTTAATGTATTCTTTTGTGTCTTTCATTTGAGATTGTATAAGATTCATCCATTTTGTTGCATATAGATATAATTCATTTTCATTGCTATAGAATATTCCACTATAAGAATATATGAAAATTAATGTGTATACTTTTGTTGGACATTTGGATTCATAATAGTCCAAAACTAGAAACTATGCTTCTCTAAATATTTTGGTTCACAAGGCACACATTTTTGCCACGTAGGGAGTGGAATTGCTGTTTGAATGGTGAAGTAATGGATATCTTCAACTTTACTAGATAATGCCAAACCTTTTGCTAAAATGGTTGTACCAAGAGACTATAAGAATTCCATTTACATTCCATTCTTGCCAGCACTTTACATTATCAGAAATTGTAATTTTTGAAATCTGATGGGTATATGGTATTTGCTGATTGTGTTTTTTTAATTTTTATTTTTTTTTAGGATTTATTTATTTATATTTATCCCATTTGCCCCCCCCCCCCCCC
>PVKH010034749.1:0-11823 GCA_004027955.1 Chaetophractus vellerosus | reverse complement strand
AGGATGTAGGCCATTTTGTATCATCATGTATCATTCGGAACTGTATGCGAGAGACGGTTGTCTACAGCCTGCACTGTGATCTATGCATGATGGCAAAGCCCCAAAATGTGTATATCTAGGAAAGGCATTATGCCACACTGAGGAATGTGTATGTGGGGGGTTGTGGGAGGGCTGGGGGGTGGTATATATGTACTCCTGGAATCTCTGTGTAACATTTATGTAATGAATATATCCTAAAAATATATATATAGATATATAAAAAATAAATTAAAAAATTAAATAAAAAAAGATATATACATATATATAATATATATTAGCTAAATGACAGCATATGTATGTATTAAATATCAATTTTTTAGAATAAATCCATTGATTACCAATATTGCATTCTTTAAGGGACCAATATAATTCATTTTTGTTACCACATTCTACCAATGCATTAATGGACATGTCAATGAATAATGGTATGATTTCCTTAAATTCCTGTTTCTCTTGAAAATATAATTTTCTGGCAAAAAAATAAATAAAAAATAAAAATAAAAATTGATAATACTTGTTTCTCCAAGGAAATGATAAGGTTAAAGTACAAGAACCTATTTTGATAAAACAGACCCTTTTTTTCTGTGTACTGATTATTCAGGAGAAAAATTCTTTATAAACTTCAACTAAAACAGACCAATGATTTAAGAAACTTTGAGAAAGAAAAAGGCTTTTAAAACTTTATAAATAAACCCATAAAATCCTACTTGGCTTTGACCACAAAAATTCCTTTTTTCATGCAAATTCTGCACTTTCTTTATTCATTCAAGTTTTGTCCCACATTTTACCTTTTTTTAATATCCAATCATTTTATCTTAGGACAAAATTATTTTGTTTTTCTTTAATAATAAAAACACACTCTATATTCCTTCTTTACATAAGTTTCCAAAATGCTTTTAGAAATTGTTTCCAAGCATTTTACCACTCACAATTACCATCAACACTAAACAAATTTGTCAAAATAATGATTCCATTTGGTTATAACTATTTTTACTATTTTAAATTATTATCCATATTTATTTATTAATATAAACACCTATTTAATTTTTGGCCAATTGAATAGAACTCTTTTAATAATTTTCATTTATCAATTTAATATTACCATATGGAGGTATCAAAATATACACTGACACTGAACAAACAAACATAAAATGAGTTACAAAACACCAATAGAAACATACATCCTCTATTTTACTGCTTTAGAGAAAAAAAAAAATTTTAACTGTGTTGCCAAGTTTTCCTACTCTCCCAGTGGTTAAATTTTATCAAATCCCACCAGCCACAGCCACACTACCATATAGGCAGTAAGAGGTTTACAGAGTGGCTGCTGGAATGTTTTCCTTGTCTTAGTTAACCTTTTGGCAGTATGTTTTCTTACAAGCATGATCTCATTGATAAGGACTTTATTCAGCACTTCTGCTTGTTGAGTGTAGCCTTTTTGATATCCTAGTTGCCAAACACTAAAGTGACCTGCAGCAACAGTAGTTTTACAAGAACTTTCCAGTCCCAGGGGCACATTTGATAGCCATTAGCAATGAAGCCTAAAAGCCCCTTAGTAAAGGAACTGTGTAGTTCATTTTCATTAATACTTCTCCTCAGCTATTTAAGGACTGTACAGGGAAGTGATTCATGCTGTAGCTGTCCATTTTGGAGAACCACCAGGAAAGCTAGAGAAAGCCTCTACAGCTTCTTTTAAGCATTCTTTCATAGCAGGGCAAGGTGTCTGAGTTTCAAAGAAGACTGAGGGTGAAGGAGGAGGAAGTAAAGTTTCTTCTTCCTTAGGAATTGTGGATTTCTTAAGAAAAACTGGGAAAGGAGGTGGAGAGGGAGGAGGAAGCTGAGCTTCCTCTTTGTCTAAAGCTAAAGGACTTTTGGGTGAGGACTCCTCTGAGGGAGTAGTAGGCTGGGGAGAGGTGTAAAACAGGCATAAAGCTATTTTTACTAGGCTCCAGGTTATAAAGACCAGAGATGGGAATTTTTGCTCCCTGTTCATGTTTTCTTTATGTTTTTTTTTTTTCCTATCTGCTCCCATAATTCTAAGTCTAACGTTTTTCTGTTAGTAAAGCATGGGCAGAAATTTTGGACTAACTTTAATAAAGCGAATAGTTGAGTTTCTTTTACCATACAGTTAGCTGTCTTTAGTAATTGCTGAATGATTTTAACAAAAACTTTTTTCTCCTTTTAGAGTCCTGAACCCATGATGAAATAGATAATACCCCTGATTGAATTCTTGACACATAAGCAAATGTCCTGAATGGGCTTTGCTGTTCCCTTACCTTGGGATGATGAGTTATCCAGATAAAATTCATTCCTTGGATGTGCCAATTGTGCTGCTTGTCCAAATCCAGTCAGGGTCACCACTTACAGAAATCCATCCTGCAAATTCTTGTGGGGGTCTGTCTGGCAGAGCTTGCTATGGCACAATGAAATTACTCTGAAAACAGAGGTTGAGAGATGTCAGGGGAAGAACAGCTGAAGAAACTATTTTCTCAAGCTTAACCCCAAAATGGTTTTTATTCTCTTTTTCACATAGCCAAAGCTCGGGGTGCACATGCAGGGGCTCAGGTAGGCATAGTGCACAACATCACAAGAATTCCACACTTATAATGGGGTAGCAGGATGTATTTTCAGCTAAAGGGGTGCCTTTGCAATATACCAATAATTGGTTTTTATAAAGGGTATTTATTTGGGGTAGATTCTTACAGTTACCAGGCCACAAAGCATAAGTTCTTCCCTCACTAAAGTCCATTGGCATGTGTTGGAGCACGACAGCTGCCAACATTTGCCAGGGTTCAGGCTTCTTGGTTTCCTGGGGCTGTTTTTCTCTCCAGGCTTAGTTCCTCTGGTTCCTTCACAAGGTCAGCTGTAGACTATCAGGCAAATTGTTCACTGGGGCGTTCTCTCCAACATCAGAACTGCTTCTCAAAAACTGCTTCTCAAATCTGCCCCTTCTGTCTTTTGCCTTGTCTTTTACACTTGAGACCACACCCACTAAGGGGTGGGGCTCAATGCCCTAATCATAATCCAATCATGCCCAGATAAACAGATCAGTTTACAAGCATGATTCAATATGGATTTTTGGAATTCATAATTACATCAAACTGTAACACAGGATTACAGAAACTTAGTAATTTGGTAGGGGATAAGGTGGCATCAAAGGTTTAAGATAACTGATTAACAGAGCAAGTCAAGAATGTTAATGACAGGAACAAAGAGTAGAGAATTCTTTGTGTGGGCAGAGAAACAAGCCTCCAACTATTTCTTAGATGTAAAGATCAGAGGATTCCCACATCAGAGATGTACAAATAAATAAATAAATTGATACTCGATGGGAAAGGGTGATTGGGAAATTTGCACATATTTATAATTAGGCTTAGAAAATTACAGAATGGTCAGTAATAGGAAGAGAATGATAGAGAGATAATATTCTATCTTTTTAAACAGGATAGGAGTAAAAAACTAGTGACATCTGAATGAAGTCTGGAGTATCGTTAGTGAAATTGTACCAATGTAAATCTTAGTTTGACAAATATACCATGATTATGTAAGATGCTAACATAAGGGGAAGTGCTGAGTGTTTGGGGGAACTCTCTGGACAACTTCTGCAAATTTTATATGAATCTAAAATTATTCAAAAATAAAAATTCATTTAATAAAAACACATGGAAAGGGAAGTGAATGTGTCTCAGGCAACTGTTCTCCCACATAAGACATGGGAGGTCCCTGGTTAAAATCCTGGGGCCTCCTAAAGAAGACAGTGAGCTGGTGCGATGGCCAGGAGCAGCAAGCTGACACAACAAGATACACAGAAGAAAAAACATAATGAGAGACACAACAAATCAGGGAATAGAGGTGGCTCAAGCAAATAGGCAGCTCCCTCCCACATCAGAGGTCCCGGGTATGTCTCCAGGAGTCTCCTAAAGAAATAAAGAAGATGAACAGACACCACAAGTGAAAACAACAAGGAGGATGTGGAGAAAAAATAAATTAACAATAACTTTTTAAAAAAGAGCACATGGAGAGATATCTCAGTATAGACGAGTGAACATTGTATTAGACCAAGTGAGGTCTGTATTAGACCAAGATGAGGTCATGTAAGATACACCTACTCTAAAGCCAGACTCCATTAAGATTGACATTAAAACTCTTGCTCCAGACATGCAGCATCTCACTTTGCAAGTGAGAGCTGCACACTATTTGCAAATGTGCTTTCCTGACACCTGATTTTCCTCACATCGATGGACCCTTTTGTCCAAACAAACCTACTTTAGAGAAAACTCTTCAACCAGGGTAGGTGTCCTACAGGGTGGACACAAAGGTTTTCCCAGCAGTTCATAGGCAAGAAGAAGTTTAGTGGAATATATTCCTAGATCTATGTATTTTGCAACTAACTAAATTCAAGCTGGAGTTTTCCCACTTCTTGAATAATGGGATTAAAGATTTCTGACTAATTTTGCCTAAAATAGAACAAATTTTGCAAGATTTCCTGACAGAATGTTCATTAACATAGAAGACAGCTTGGTTACTTTACATATTTGTAACAAAGGCTCAAATTTTTTGAAAATTAACCTATAATTAGCAGGAAAAACAGGAGGCGTGAAGTGGATTGTTTTGTTCTTATTCAATATCAAAATTGCCTAAGTCCCTATACAGTAACTCTGTGTGTGCATGTTTGTGCATGCGTGTATAGATACGTGTGCTTAAACACATATGTATATATTTATAATATATATGTAGTATAATATTTATGCATATAAAAATTTGTAAATCTTGATAACCATAGTTTCTATTTGAGTTAGTAGAACAGCACATGTTGCTTGGATCAAATTATGAAGAAGCTACAAAAATCAATTAAAAGAAAATCTCATCATTTTGCTTTCTTAAATTGGAAAGAAATATATTCTTACTACCACTTTTTGCTTTGCCAAAATTTGTCCTATCCTTACCACACACATTGATCAGTAGTCTTCAATATTGAAGGTTTTACTGAATTTACAGTAGTATTAATAATAATAAGAGACATTTGACCTCCAGCAGAATGATTTTTCAGATTTTTCCCTTTCCCCCTAGAATTCATGCCCACCCAGAACCTCAAAATGTGAAATAGGGTCACTGCAGATGGAATTAGTTAAATTGAGATGAGGTCGTCCTGGAGTAGGGGAACAAATCCAGGGACTGGTGTCTTTCTAAGGAGGGGATGCATGCAGACTCGGAGCCACGGAGGAAGGCGGTGTGAAGATGGGCAGAGAGGCAGGTGCCCATAGCCAAGCACTGCCAAAGACTGGGAGCCTCCAGGCATGGAGGGGCTCTCCATCGCAGCGTCGCAGAGCCCAGCCCTGCAGACACCTGGATTTCAGACTCAGCCTCCAAAATTGGAAGAAAACAGTTTTGTGGTCGGTGGTGTGCTTATACAGGCGTCCACGGTTTCCAGGTGCGGCGCCAGGCCCACCTGAATTGGTCCACTTGCACTGGCCACAGCGACCCCAGATGGGGCCACGGGTTAGCTGCAGAAGTACCTGACACTGAAGAAGAAGGCTTACCCCCGGTGCAGACTACTGTGGCAGAGTCAGTGTCTTTTTCCAGGATTGATTGCCTGGGGTTCCGCCGGAGGGAGGCTCCTCATAGAGGAGCCGACCACTCACCATGCCCTGATGGTGCGGCCCCGTGATGGACTGCTGTGCAGCGAAGTGGCTCAGCCCAGTGTGTGGCCAAACTCCTATTAGCCAACACGAGCAGGTGGATCTAGAAATATAATAAAAATATGATGAGAAGTGAAATCTGTATTGGAATTAAACTGTTTTCTGATGGAAGCATATGAGGTTATTAATGTAAAACAGAGATCATTGAACCGCTTGCAAAATATTCTCCTGCTAATGGAGACAAACTGAAATAAAACCTGTCAATTTACATTTTGTACTTGCACAAGAAATCATGGAGTTAAAGATAAGCAGAATCAATTTATAAGAACCCCCATTCGATCTAAATGAAATCCCATGTGTCAGAGGTACTTAAATAAATAAAACATCAACAGATATATGTGGAAAATTGATGTTAGGACTAGTGCTATTAAAATAAAATTTTCCCTGAGAAACAGATGTTAGTATTCTGTCACTGATGTATGTTCCGGTTTCAATGTGATCAGCCCTCATGTCGTAAAGTAAATGTCAACAAACCTATGGTGCAAATTATAAATTTGTTATCTTCTACTAATTGTCAAACAGAAAATCATTGATAGTCTCTCTGTTGCTCAAATTTGGCTTCTCTCTAAGCCAAACGCAACATATAAATGCATTACCTTTCCCCTAATGTGGGACATAAGTCCTGGGCATGAGACTCCTTGGCACTGAAGATTACCATCATGTGGGATCTAGCAATGCAACTGGAAAATCACTTTGACCAAAAGGAAGAAAGGGTATGGACAAATAAGTTTATATGGGAAAGAGACTTCAAAGTAAGTCAGGAGGTCATCCCAAAGGTTACACCTTTGCACATCTCAGCAGGATCTCATTGACTGACAAAATAAATATTGCCTCAAATAGCAGGAGTTCCTGAGGACTCTGGAGATATCCAGACACTATAGGCAGGGCAGACAGTTTTGGAGTTTGGCACCCTGCCAGTAGGCCCTACTTTGGAACTTATACTCCATAGTGTAACAGAGTTGGACTCATTTGTGGTTTCCCTACACATGGCTTGTCTGACACTTCTATTTGAATAAATAGTGCTGGGGCTGGTTGGTGTATGTTCAAGAGACTTAAATCTTTGGACTATCCATGTGCCACTTGGGCCTTGAATCTCAAGAGGATTGTATTACCTACTCTCCAGTTCATCAGACTACCCCAGGATGACTAACAAGGAGTTGATGATAGACAATGACCATCCCAAGGAACAGAGAGAGTCTACAACTCCTGTCAAGAAAGTCCCTTCCATCTGTCCCATGGGATCTAACCCCTCCCATTTGGAGTCAGGGTGGGTATCTTTATTCCTGAATCATCAGTATTGGGGAATGAATGATGGACTGGAATATACTTACTGTTATTCTACTATAAACATATTGTGATTCTAGCAATGGAAGAACTTTTGTCATTGATGTGGAGGCAGTGATCACTGGTGGTTCTGAAGGGAGAGAGAGCAAAAAATAGGTGTAATATATGGACATTTTTGGGACTTGGGAATCTTCCTGAATGACATTGCAAAGACAGATGCAGGCCATTGTATATCTTGTGTGTGAAAGAGTGTAAACTACAATGTAAACTATAATCCACGCTTAGTGGCAATGCTCCAAAATGTATTCATCAATTGTAACAAGTGTACCTCATCAATAAAGGATGTTAATATGGTAAAATGTGGGAAGGTTAGGGAGCTGGACCTATGGGAATCCTCCATATTATTTATATAATGTTTACATAGTCTAAATACCTTAAAATTTTTTAAAGAATTAAAAAAGAAATATCCACATTTTTAAAAAAGAAAATCATTAGTTAATTTTTCCTTTAGCATTCACTTATATTCTGTTTTCATTGCTGCTGAAACAGTTGCCTGTGAAATAAGCAGTGGTATGAAACTATAAATTTTTAATGATTTGCACCATACACTAAATGACAGTACCACAAGCACTACTATAGCAAGAGAAGTTACATTGACCGCTATTACTTCCATGGCAGTACTCCCGAGTCTATTCTCCAGCTAATAGTTTACATTTGACTAATCTATTATAATTTCTAATGTTTTCCACTATTTACACGATATTCCACCAGGCATCTTTGTGCATCAAGGTGGACACAGCCCAGGCGAAGGCCAGTGTACCCAAGACAATGGAGGAACAGATGCATCAAATGTTTCACCCATCATCTTCTGAGACTAGATGGAGTTATCTTTCCCAAGACAATAAGGAAAAGGGACAGGAAAAGTAGAAGAGTTATTCACAGGTCTCTCTGATTTAACCAAAAGGTAGAGAGAGAGCCATGTTCTCTACACAGGAATCTCATTAACCAAGACCATAGCAGGAGCTAGAGGCAAAAAATGTATATAAAAGATCACTAAAACCAAAATGGCTTTTTAAAATTTTAGTTATTAAAGATATTTTCTGTGATAATAAAAAATCTAGAACAAATGCTAAAATATAAAGTACACGACAACAATTTATATTAGCTAGACATTTTTAGGTATTCTTGAAGACAGAAAGTTGAGGAATTCATGAAAGAACTCAATCCCTGAAAGTTTAACAAGGTCACATAATCAGGTAAGATCATCTCAGTATCCTAGATTAGCTGGATATCAGAATCAGGTGGCAAACTGGTTGAAAATATGAATTTTGAGCCACGTCTTGACAAACTGGTCAGAATTCCCAGGATTGAAGTTTGGGAATCTGTTTTGAGCAAAGTCATCAAATTTATAGCCTGTCTGTGCAAGTCTGTGAATGGGCATTTAGAAACTGATACAGGAAAATATAAGCTGTCCCATGACATCAAGGAAAAAAATAAGATGATTTTAGCAGGATTTCATGAAGATTGAGATAGATAAAGCATAATGTGATAATCATTATAATTATCTTAATAGTAAGGTAGTGACAATTTGGCTAAGAAATGAAAAAATGACTATGTGATTTTGAAATTAAAGATCTATTTATGACTTTATTGTGATCTTAGTAAAAAGCAAGATGGTGCAGAGTATTCAAGAGAAGAGAACAAAAAAAAATAAGTTACGTCAGATACTAGAGGATGTATTTTTATTATGATAAATACTCAGGACATAATAGACTGAGATGAAGTAGCCACCTGTGTAGACTGAAAATGAAGGCAGGGGCCAAATGTGGTCTAGATGCCAGGCACTGCTAAAACATTTACATGTAGAGATTCATTGAGCCTCACAATAATCCTACAAAACCTATAAAATTATCATATCCTTGTAGCACAGAGTAGTAAAGCAGCTTCAATTCCCAGGGCTAGAAAGTATCAGAGTTGTAAAAAATAAAAGTCATAATTTAAGAATCAATGTCATGGAGAAATCTGTACTCATTTATAGATATATTTATAGAATCGGAGAACTCTTTTTAGTAGGAGGATGAAAGGGAGAGATGACTGTCAATCTTTTCTCTACTTTTTTAACAAATCAATTATATATATATATATATATATATATATCAATAAAGCATGAATCCATCCAATGTGTACAAACAATGGTATTTTATATAAATGATATTTAGTCTGGTTTTGGTATATTGATCTTGTATCCTAACACTCTACTGAAATCCTTTATTAGCTCTAGCAAGGAAGATATTTTCATGACCATCACATTCCTCATTTCTGTAACAGGTTACATAGTCAAAGTTCATATTCATCACTACCTTCTTATACAGCCCATTCCATGCTCATTTCACCTTCAGCAAGAACCTCAGCTGGCCATGGTTCTTTGCCAGATGATTCAAGCCTTCATTCCTGAATATTCTGGGCCATCAATAGTCCTGCCTGAATTGAGTTGTTTCAGTTTTCCATTGACTTTAATCACAGAGCATGGTCATATTAAGAGATGCCCTAGGTGCTCTCTTGTATTCCAGGCAAACTCTTCCTTACCTCCATTGTGTAGGAGCAGTCCTATTTCCTCTTCATAGTTGGGAACAATCTCCTCAGCCAATACTCTAATTCCCTTCTTTCCCTGTAAATTCAAAGGATGAAGAGACCAAAGTGGGCAGCTGACAGTCTGAACTTCCAGATCCATGGAATCTTTATTGTATTTCCTGGTGGAAGTGATCCTCCTTTTGAAAGTAAGATTTGGAAACTAGCCAAGCTTAAAGTTACAGGGACAGGAAGCAAAAACATTTCTAGTGGCTCACTAAGGGTAATAGTGAGTGGTGCCACTCCCATTTCCA
The DNA here is from genome assembly GCA_004027955.1 of Chaetophractus vellerosus. Lineage (NCBI taxonomy): Eukaryota > Metazoa > Chordata > Mammalia > Cingulata > Chlamyphoridae > Chaetophractus > Chaetophractus vellerosus. Next base: position 1,919 of record PVKH010034749.1, on the reverse strand, counting down.
CCACTTGATAGCTGGGCCTGCGGATACTGGCTAGGGGAGAAATAGCACCATCGAATGTATACTGATTTAGAGTATACAAAGCTTCATGGAAAACATTGCCCAAACCCTACAAAGTATTGTCACCTAGATAACAAGTTGAGTTCCCAAAAGACCATTCCACCAAGGTGGAAGAACCCTGATTTATGTTGGGTTTATATCCCCTCCTCTCTCATCCATAAACCAAAGAGTATTTTAGATTTTTTGGTAATTTCATAAATTAGCAGGAGTGAAAAGAGGTTAGTATTACAATAAATATACCGGGAAAAGTAATTTTGATAAAGAGCAATGCTGCCAAATATGACAAATATTATGGGGACAAAACCCTACAGTAACAAGAGAAGACAATCAACTGAAAAAACCCATCAAGATAAAAAGATGATCAGAAAGCAACTAAAATTACAATCTATTCTAAAGAAACAGGAAGACATGGCCCAGTCCAGTGAAAAAACTATAAAAACCAGGAAGAGTTACAGAATATTGAACAACTAATCAAAGCTGTTCAAACAAATATCATGGGTCAATGAAATGAAGTGAATGAGGAGATTAAGGATCTTAAGAAGACACTAGGACATATTGAAGAAATTGTGAACATATATTAAAAGATAATAGATATGATCATGGTGAATGGCACAATCAAAGAAATAAAAAAGAAACTGGGATCACATAACAGTAGGTTTGAAGAGGCAGAGGAAAGAATTAGTGATGTGGAAGGCAGTACATCTGAAATCAAACATATTGTAGAACAGATAGATAAAAATATAGAAAAAAATCCAGCAGGGACTTAATGATTTGAATGACAAAAAAATGAATAAACATACACATTATAGGCATCCCAGAGGGAGAAGAGAATGGAAAGGGGATAGATGGACTGTTGGAGGAAATAATAGCTGAAAACTTCCCTACCATCTTGAGGGAGATGGATGTCCAGGAAGTGCAGCACACCCCAAACAGTATAAATCCCAAGTAGCCTACTCCAAGACATATACTTGTGAAACTCTCAAATGCTCAAGACAAAAAAAAAAATCCTGAAAGCAGCAAGAGAAAAGAGAACCATCACATAAAAAGGAAACTCAATAAGATTAATTGCTAATTCCTCATCTGAAACCATGGAGGCTCAAAACAATCTTACAAGCAAACAATAACTTAAAAAGGGTGGGAGTAGCTATAATATTATCATACAAAAAACTTTAATGCAAAACTATTCTTAGAGACAAAGATGGACTCTATATATAAGTGAAAGGGTTAGTCTTTCAAGAAGAAAGAACAATCATAAACTTTTATGCTCCTAACAGGGGTGTCCAAAATACATGTGGCAAACACTGGAAATACTAATTGGAGAAATAGTTGCCTCTCAAAAATAGTGGGGGACTTTAATACACCATTTTCACCATTAGACAGAACACTTCAACAAAGAATCAATAAAGAAAAAAAGATACAATAAAGAAACAAAGAGAGACACAAGATGGCAATGGTTTAAGTGAGCCTATGGAGCAAAAGTCTTTGGGACATCGATCTGAAGGTTCAGGACAGGGATATAGATTGCTCAAGATAAAACTGTGAGTTTTTTCCCAGCTAGAAATTGCAGATGTGGATGGCTAAGGGCTAGGGTGAACCCAGATTCCTGCTGCCAACCCAGAGAAAGGGAGCATTCTCTGAGAGTGGGATGGTTCTGGCAAAGGGTGGAGAGGGGTTTCCTTTCTCTGGGTTTGGTTGCCTGGACCTGCTTAGAGCTTTGGGGAGCACACCAGCAGGCTTGAAGTGGCACCAGGGTGAGGGGAGAGGCAAATCTGCTGAGCCTCTTTTTTACCTAACTGCCCTGTGATACAGAGGCTTAGCTTGAGAGAGGGCAGACTCAGACAATTTAATAGTTCAGCACTGAG
>PVKH010034748.1:0-11823 GCA_004027955.1 Chaetophractus vellerosus | reverse complement strand
TAGAGCATCCCACAGTTTCCTCAAGCTCTTTTCTTCTCTTTCATTCTTTTTCTTTCTGCTCCTCAGACTGGATAATTTCAATTGTCTTATCTTTTAAGTTCACTGATCCTTATTTGTGTTTGTTCATACTGCTGTTGAACCCCTTTATTGCGGTTTTCATTCTTTTCTTTCTCTGTTCTTTTCTCTCTTGAATTTCAGCTGTTCTGTCTTCTTTCTGCTCCTCAGACTGGATAATTTCAATTGTCTTATCTTTTAAGTTCACTGATCCTTATTTCGGTTTTCATTCTTTTCTTTCTCTGTTCTTTTCTCTCTTGAATTTCAGCTGTTCTGTCTTCTGTATCATTTATTCTTGTTATTTCGAGTCTGCTGTTGTATGCCTCTAATGTGTTTTTTATTTCACCTATCATGTCTTTTATTCCCATGAGCTCTGTTACTTTTTTATTTAGGTTTTCAGATTCTTCTTTGTGCTTCCTCAGTGTCTTCTTGATGTACTTTATCTCTTTAGCCATATTGTCTTTCAACTCATTAACTTGATTTTGGACATTTGTGTGCGTCTTGACTAGTTGTCTCAAATTTTGCATCTCTTCTGGGGCTTTATGTATATTCCTTTACTTGGGCCATTTCTTCCATTTTCTTAGTATGGCTTGCAATTTTTTCCTGATGTCTAGGCATCTGATTAGGGTGGTGAGTTTATTCAGATGATCTATTTCTCTCTCTTTTGTAGGATTTTAGTGGTGTTAGTCCATGTGTTACTGCAGTTCTTTGATTCTTAGTTCTATCTGTTGTGGGTCTTTAGGATTGTCCCCGTTAGTTGCTAAAATCTGGGTCCTGGACCCAGTAATGACTTGCAGACCTGCTTCCTAGGGCCTTGGGGAGGGAGAGTGTAAAGGCCAGAAAAAGCCTCTCTTACTTTTAATTTCCTCATGTGCACTCCTTTTGTCTGCTAGCAGATGGCACTCTCTGGCAGGTCTCTCAGTTCTCCAGGTAGGGATGTGTTTGCTGCAACAAGGACTGGATCAACAAACACGGACTGGATCAATGTGACAGAGGTTCTTGCCTGGAGGCTAAGAGCCTTGTAATTAAAACTTTCTCAGAGGCAGTTCTCCAGCCTTTGCTTGCAGCCCCCACCCTTTTCCTGGGTAGGAAATAATTCCATTCTTGTCTGAGTCATCAGCAGCCAGCTACAGTCAGTATAGAGGTACACTGAGAGGGTAAGATCTCTTTAGTCCCTTGCTAGCTCCCAAGGCAAACAATGTTGTCGTCCCACCTGGCCTGGAAGGGCTTCTGGAATACAGCAGACCAAATTTGTGGGTCAAAAGCTGAGTTAGCCTTAGGCTGTGTCCCTCTCTCTCCCATTTCCTGGAGAGGAAGATCCCTGGGGGCTCCCTTTGTAGCCACCTGCCTGGAGGCCTGATAATTCAAAAGTGTCTATAGGATGTGGGAGGATGCTGGCATTTGTAGCTGCAGCTTTTAACTCACAGTTTTGCCCTCATGATTCTTTTCTTTTGCCTCTTTCTGCTCTGGGCAGTGTCTAGCCTCCCTGGTATCCTAAACCCTAGAAGAATTTTTTCCAGGCTGTTTCTGCCTTTCTTCTAGCTCTTTCCAATTATTTAGATCTTCTTTAATTTCTCTCAATAATATTTTTGTAGTTTTTTAGTGTACTTGTCCTGCATACCTTTTGTCAGATTTTTCCTAAGTATTTCATGTTTTTATGCTATTGTAAATGGTATTTTTAGAACTCAATTACTGATTTTTCATTGCCTGTATGTAGAAATAACTTGATTTTGTTAAATGCTATTATATACATCCTTAATACACTCACTAATTGTGTTTTTGTAGATTTCATAGAATTTTCTACATAAACACACATACCATGCGTGAATAAAGACAATTCTTCCTTTCTAATCAGGATGGTTTAAATTTTCTTCTAGACTTAGTTCTGTGGCTCAAATATCTAGCACAATGTCTAGTAAAAGTGGTAAGTGTGGACATATTTGTTTTGTTCCTCATTTTAGTGTAAAAGCATTCAGTCTTTCACAGTAAGTGTGATGTTAGCTGTAAGTATTTTTGTAGATTCTCTGTTTCAGGCCTTCTAGTCCTAGAGTCTTATCAGGGGTGGGTATTGGATTTTATCAAATGCGTTTCTGGAAATATTGGTATGATCAACTAATTTTTCTTTCATAGTCTATTAATATAATTACATTTATTGAGATTTTTGAATACTAAACCAACCTTGCATTCTTTTTATAAACCCCACTTGGTCATGATGCATTATCTTTTTCCTATATTGCTGTATTAAATTTGTAAATAATTAGTTTAGGAAATTTGTATTATGGTCATAATGGCACTTCTATTAGATTTTTTGTCTGCTTGTTCTATCATTTATTGAGAGATATTGAAATCTTTGAATCTAAGTGTGGATTTGTCTATTCTTTCTTGCAGTTATATCAAGTTTTCTTCAGGTATTTTGAAGCTCTGCTATTGCATGCACAGCAGTTTTGGATTTTTATGTCCTCTTTATGAGTTGACTCCTTCATCATTATGAAATCACTTTCTTTATCTCTGGTAATAATCTTTTCTTTGAAATCTGGTTTAACTGATATTAATATAGTCACCTCATCTTACTTTAAATTAGTATTAGCATGGCATATCTTCCATTCTACTTTAACTTATTTCTGTCTTTATATTTAAACAGGGTCTCCCATAAGCTATATGCAGTTGAATTTTGCCTTTTTTCCAAGCTGACAATTGCTACCTTTTAATAGGGATGCATAGATATTTAACATTTAATGTGATTATTGATATATTTGGGTTTCAACCTACTATATTTCTATTTGTTTTCTATTTACTCCATCTGCTCTGTTTTCATTTTCACCTTTTTCTGCCTTCTTTTGGATTGAAATTTTTTATGGTTCTATTTTATCCTTTCTGTTTTTTTATTAGCTAAAACTATTAGTTGTTATTTTAGGGGTTGCAATGCGACAGTATATTCTTATAACTTATCACGTGTCTTCATTCAAGTGATATTATGCCACTTCAAGTATAGTTTCTGAACCTTACATTATAATTCCATTTTGTACCTCTTGACCTTTGCACTATTGTTGTGAAACATTTTACTGCTATATATGTGAGTTATAAACTTCACAATATATTTTTATTATTTTAAAAATGATTAAAGAGGTTAAAAAACCCACATAGTTACTTTCCCAATACTTTTCATTCCTTTGTGTAGACCCCATTTTTCATTCTAGTATCATTTCCTTTCTGCTTCAATCTTTTACATTTCTTATAGTGAAAGTCTGCTGGTGATAAATTCTGTCAGCTTTTGACTTTGTGAAAAAGTCTTTGTTTCACCTTGTTTTTTTTTAAATAGTGTAATGAATTATAATTTAAATATCATAAAATTAATCCATTTGAAGGATATTTGTACTGGGTAAAGTATTCTAGTTGTCATTTTTTTCTTTCAGTGCTTTAAAAATGCTGTTTCAGTTTCTTCTGGATTGAATTGTTTCTGACAAGAAATGTGCTATCCTCATGTTTCTGTATGAATATCTTGTCCTTTCTTTTGAGATGCTTTATGATTTTCTCTTTATTACTGGTTTTAAGCAACTTCAGTATATGTACCTTACTCTAATTTTCTTCAGGCATCTTGACCTTGAATTTTGTTGGTATTTTTGGTCTTTGGGTTTATAGTTTCATAAAATTTGGAAAATTTTTGACCATTATTTCTTTAAGTATTTTTTATGTCTCTCCACTGTCCCAATCTCTTCTCTTTTGGGAATCTAATTACATACATATTATGCTGCTTGATGTTGTTCTACAACTTACTGAATCTTTGTTCTTATCTTCAGTCTTTTCTCCCTCTGTATTTCATTTTGGATAATTTATACTGCTATGTCTTCAGATTCACTAATCTTTTCTTCTGTAATATATAATATGAATGTGCTGTTAATTTCATCAAGTTTATTTTTTACTCATAAATTGTAACTTTTGTCTCCAGAAATGGAATTTGAACTTCTTTACATCCTCCGTCTCTATTTAATATGCCCAATATTTTCTCTAGCTTGTTGAACATAAGGAATAAAATATATAATAGCTATTTTAATGTCCTTGGTTACTAATTTTATCATCTATTTGAAATCTGGGTCGGTTTCAACTGATTGCTTTTTTTCTTTATTATGGATTGTATTGTTCTCCTTCTTTGTATGCTAGGTGATATTTGATTGGATGCCAGATATGGTGCATTTTAATGTATTGCATTTTAGGTATTTTTTATTTTCTATAAATAATCTTATGGTTTATTCTGGGAGACAGCTAGTTTATTGGGAAACAATGTGATCTTTTTGAGACTTGCTTTTAAACTTTGTTTGTTTGTAGTAGAGAAGTGTTTAGCCTACTAAGGCAAAACATTTCTGAATACCTGATATCTTGTGACTTATGAGGTTTTCCATTCTGGTTGAGAGGAGCAGGTACTATTTCTGACACTGTGTGATTTCTGAAGATTGTTCTCTCTAATCCTTTCAGGTGTGTCTTTGGGTAGTTTCCTCATATATATGTGCTAGCAGTACTCTGCTGAAAACTTGCAGGGGATACTCTGCAGATGCCAAAAGTTCTCTGTGCAGCTTTCTCCTCTTTGGTGCTGTACCAGGTAAGCTTAGTTGCCTTGGCCTTCTTGAATTTGTAGCTCAGTCTCTTAAACTTAACTCAGAGAGACTGCCATGTTTTTCCTGGACCATCTCTCTTTGCATTGCAGACTGAAAACTTCCTCCATGTAATAAGCTGGGGGTAGTTTTAGGGTTCACCTTGTTTGTTTCCTTTCTGTCAGGGAACACTATTCTTTTCCTAATGTCCAATGTCTTGAGAACCACTATTTCATATATGTATTTTAGTTGGTTAAGGTAGATTTTAAATTTGAAAACTGATCCTCCATCTTAGTTGGAAGTGTAAGTCCAATTCTACCATCTTGAGATCATTATTCTCAGTTTGTATATTTCCTTCTTTAAAAGTGGAAGTAATGAAAGCAACTACTTCACAGGAGGTAGGTGTGGACATTAAATAAGATAATATATATTATGCCTCTGGAATGGTGCCTGGCATGTAGTAAGCATTATAAAACTTAGATATGACTTATACTTCTATATAGTTAGTAGCAGTTTGTCTTCCATATAATAAATGCTAAATAAATATTTGTGATCTGAATCAATGGTATCCTTTATTTGCTATTTAGGTTAGTTAACACCCATTCTTTTATGTGCTATTGTTTTCCTTTTTCCTTGATGAAAGTTTTTCAGTTCCTTATTAAATAAAATATCTTGGTTATAATTTAATCTTTGTTGATGGTTAGAATTTATAATTCTGAACATGAATTTTTATTTGTTCTCTCAAATTACATTGCCTTTAATGAGTCTTAGGAGATGCAAGTTCATTTTCACTAAATGGTCCTAGGTAGCTTGATTTAAATTATTTTTATTCAGCAAACTTTTAGTTACTTTAGGGACAGTAATTTTTCCCACACTTGGTCAGGGATCTGTTACTGGGCTGCAGTCCATATGCTGCCTGAGAAGATGACATCCTGGGCTGGGCTTTTTATCTTGTAGGGATTTATGGTCCAGCCTGAGTGTTGAAGCCTGTTTAGCAATATGTGTAATACCTGCACAGTTTGTTCCTTGTTCTGGCCCACCAACATGAAGTCCTCAATATAATGGAACATTTGGAATCCTTTGAGCTGGGGTAGTTAACTCAAATCCTGTCCCACGCATTGGTGGCAGATTGTGGGGGAGTTTAAATATCCCTGCTGCTGTACAGTAGACCTTGCTACCTGAAAGCTCCCCCCCAGAGTGGGATGCTGAAAAAAGGTGTTTGCCAGGTCAACAACCACATTCATAATGTCTGGGACTGTAGGAACCAAAGGGAGAACTTATATATTCAAGTACTGAATAGTGTATGGACAGCCACCATGCTCCATTCACCTTTTTCCCTGGCCACACCGGGCTCTTATAGGCAGTGATAGTGGAGTGGAGGTACTTTTTGAGTTCATAATGTCTTTTTCCCCACCAGGGAGGCAGTATTGCTGCTGTTGGACAATGTAGTGAACAGATGGGAACATTGACATTTTGTAGTCCATTAGTTGCTCAACTGTGATGGCCAAAATCGGGGAGGATATCCCTGCAGCTGTTGCTGAAATGTGCAGTGGTGTAGGATGTTAATCCCTACAATGCGGTCCCAGAAGGAAACAACCACAGGGGCATCCAAGGGGCCAAAAGTACCAACACACAGACAGGGTAGTGGTAACTTCCTATCCCCATCCCCAAGTGGATTGCTTGAAAGCTCCCAATGCTATTTGCTGTCCCCTTTCCTCTGTGTCTCCCAGAATGATGGTGACCTGGGCACCTGTATACAAAAGTACCATAAAGGTTTGTTTACTGCCCACAAATTTTATATATACTTGGTCATATGGCCTTCAGTGGATGGGGCCCTTGACCCCACCCCTAGGCTATTTTCTTTTTTTTTAATATTTATTTTTAAATGTTATTAAAAAATTTTTATACACACTTTTTCTTTTTTTAAAGATACTTAGATTACATAAATGTTACATAAAAAATACATGGGATTCCCATTTGCCCTACTCCCTACCCCTCCCACACTTTCCCACATTAACAACATCCTTCATTAGTGTGGTATATTTGTTAGAATTGATGAACACATTTTGGAACATTGCCACTGTATTAGTCAGCCACAGGGGTGCCTTTGGAAATATACCAAAGATTGGTCGGTCTTTATAAAGGGTATTTATTTGGGGTAGAAGCTTACAGTTACCAGGCCACAAAGCATAAATTTCTTCTCATATCAAAGTCCATGTGTTGGAGCAAAACAGCTACCAATGTCTGCAAGGGCTCAGGCCTTTGGGTTCCTCTCCTGCCAGTGCTGCGTTTCTCTCCGGGCTTAGCTTCTGCTCCCTCCACAAGTTCAGCTGTAGACCATGAGGCTCTCTATGCTTTGTGTCTCTCCACAAGGCCAGCTGTAGGCTATCGGGGGAACGGCTCACTCCAACATCAGAACTGCTTCTCAAATCTGCTTCTCCAATCTGCTGCCTTGCCTTTATACTTGAGACCACACCCACCAAGGGGCGGGGCTCAATGCCCTCCTGATGTGGCCCAGTCAACACCCCAATCATAAACCAATCATGCCCAGATGAACAGATCAGTTTATAAGCATGATTCAATTTATATTTTTGGAATTCATAATTAAATAAAACTGTCAAGCCATTACAGCCACTAAGCGTGAATTATAGTTTACATTGTAGTTTACACTCTCTCCTGCACAATTTTGTAAATTATGACAAAATATACAATGGCCTGTATCTGTCTTTGCAGTGTCATTCAGGATGATTCCCAAGCCCCGAAAATGCCCCCATATTAACACCTATTTTTCCCTTTCCCTCTTCCTAAGACCTCTAGTGGTGACTGGCTCCACATTAATGACAAAAGTTCTTCCATTGCTAGAATCACAATAAGTCCATAGTGGAATAACATTAAGTCTACTCTAGTCCATCATTCATTCCCTGATCCTGAGGATTCTGGGATGGTGATGCCCACTCCGCCTCCAATTGAGAGGGATCTTACATCCCATGGGATGATGGTTGGGACTATCTTTCTTGCAGTTGCAAACTCTTTCTGTTCTTTGGAATGGGTGTTGTCCATCATTATCTCCTTGTTGGTTGTCCTGGGTGAGTCCAATGAACTATAGGGTAGGTGTTGCAACTCTGTTGAGATTAAGGGCCCAACTGGGATATGGACAGCCCAAAGATTCAAGACTCTTGGACATAGACCTATTAACTCTAGTACTAGTTATAGATTCAAATAGAAGGGGCTGAAGAGCCATGTGTAGGAAAACCACAACTGAGTCCAACTCTGTCACATTGGGGAGCATACATTCCAAAGTAGAGCCCTCTGGCAGGGTGCCAAACTCCTGAGCTGTCTGCCCTGCTTATAGTGTATGGATGTCTCCAGAGCCCTCAGGAGACCTGCTGTTTGAGGCAATATTTACTTTGGCAGACAGTGAGACTTGCTGAGTCGTGCATAAGTGTAACCTCTGTGATGACCTCCCAACTCACTTTGAAGTCTCTTAGTCATATAAACTCATTTGTTTTTATACTTTCCTCTTTTTGGTCAGGGTCTTTTTTCAGTTGCATTGCTAGTTGGTGCTTGGTTGTAAAACCTTGGTGCCAGAGAGGCTCATCCCCAGCAGTCATGTCCCACCCTGGGGGGAATGTAATGGATTTATATGCTGAGTTTGGCTGAGAGAGAGGTCACATTGAGCAACAAGGAGACTCTCAGGAGGTAACTCATAGGCACCCTATAATACTAGGCTAAGTTTCAATTTCAAAAGTAAATGTTTATAAGTAGTCATCAATATCAAGGGTCCGTCAATTGTTCATTCTCATTCATTAGTCACTGCCACTGTACTCAGAGGGTTTCTGCTGTCCCATTAGAGAATGTGGCAGAGCTCCCCACGATGGGAATTCAATATTCTTTCAGTTAGTGTGTGAATCTCCACCCACTGTGACAATGCCCCATGAACACTTGAAAACATTCATATGCCTAATAGGTATGCCCCAGGTGAACCTCCTCTCATGCATCCCCCATCACTGACATCCTGCACCAGTGATCCTCCCTTGCCACAGTTGTAACCTTTGTTACAAAGCTTCTTCAAAACTGAAGCCAACAAAATAACCAAATACAATTAATACGAAAATGAAATAATTATACTTTAAAAAATAACAGATAAAATACAAAAAATTTTAAAAATTGGAATAAAAAATAATAAAAGAATATAAAATTAAAATTTTTTTACATTTTTTCCATCACTGTAAGATCTCTTGTCTTGTGTGTACAGTGACATTTTTTTCCATTTATTCCTCCAGTGCCTTATTTTTTTCATTTTGTCTTCAAAGAAGCTTTAGGTTACAGAAAAGTCACGTACAGAATATAGGGGATTCCCATATATCCACCATCCTCCTCCTTTCCCCTTTTCCCCTATTAATAACATTTTACATCTGGATGGTACATTTTTTCCAATTGATGTACAAATATTGAAACATTGCTGCTAACCATGGTCAATGATTTACATTATAATTTACATTTTGGACCATACACTTTTATAAATTTTAGTGAAATTTAACATGGCCTATATCCATCACTCCAAGATCATGTAGTACAATTCCATTGCCCCCCAAATGCTCCATGTTCCATCTTTTCTATTCCTCCCTCCCTCTCCTCTTGGGACCCATGGCAACCACGAAGCTTCACTCCTTGAAGAACAAGATTCATAGTTACTCGCAACAACATTGAGGGCTTGACATACAGGCCTGCCCTCCTCAAAAAGGCACTGCCTATGCTCTTGAGAGATTCCTGCTCCTTTTTTGAGAATGTTGCAGGACTCCTCAGGATGGGAGTCCAATACCTTCCTGCTCATTATGTGGGTTTCCACACACTGATACAACACACTATGACAAGATGAACACTCACACACTCCGTAGAAGCTTGCCCCAGGTGTGCCCTGTCCTGCATGCCCCTCACATCCAACACCCTAAACCAGTAACCCTCCCTTGTCATATTTGCCAAAAGAACATTCTCACCATTGTAGTTTCAGCCACATACCTGCAAATCACCAGAGTTCACCTGCTACCTCCCGCAACCCTCCCCCCATTTCCATGGACAGTCCAACCCATCCTACCCAACCTACCACCCTCACAGACATGCATTGCCCAACCCAATAACATCATTGTACTACCATCATGCCCATCCACTGCACAACTACACTTTTCCACCTTATCATAGATTTTGCCCATATGGGCATTGGCTCACAACCTTCTTCTCCCTTTCTGTCTCCTGTAAACCTATCTTCCTGACTCTAGCTCTCAGAGTCTGCCCATTTTGCTTAATTCATATCATTGAGGTCATTTAATATTTCTCCTTCAGTGCCTGGCTTGCTTCATTCAACATGAGGTCTTCAAGATTTATCCATGTTATCCAATGTGTTAATACTGCATTCCTTCTTACAGCTGAGTAATATTCCATTGTATGTATATACCACAATTTGTTTATCCATTCATCTGTTGATGGACATTTGGGTTGCTTCCAACTTTTGGCAATAGTGAATACTGCTACTATAAACATTGGTGTCCATATATCTGTGTCCCTGCTTCCAATTCTTCTGGGTATACCCAGCAGTGGGATTGTTGGATCATATGGCAGTTCCATAGTTAGCTTCTTGAGGAACTGCCAAACTGTCCTCCACAATGGCTGCACCATTCTATATTCCCACCGGCAGTGGATAAGTGTTCCTATTCCTCCACATCCTCTCCAACACTTGTAGTCGTCTGTTTTTTAATGATGGAATGAAAGAAAGCAACAGAAAACAGTAGATAGAAAAATGAAGGAAAGAAAAGAAATAATTAGGTAGAAAAAATTGATAACAGAAAAAAAGGGGGAAACAAAGAAAGGGGAATCACAACAAACAAGAAACAAAACAGCAGCAACCAAAAGAAAAAAAAAAACAGCCTTTTCTCTTTAATATTAAAAAACAAATTACATCCAAGAAAACCTAAAATAAAAAGAGTGTCTATATGTTCCCTGCCTTAAGGCATCAGCTGGATGCCTGATAACCCAGACTGGGGAATGGAGCCAGAGACCTCATATATGTATGGCAGGAATTCTTCCAGTGAGCCAAATTGTCTCAAATTCCTTAGGCTTCAGAAAGCTATCTTCCCCCCTTTCCTCAGGTGTTTTAGACTACAGTTTGCTAGAGTCCTGCTGATTAGGGTCCTGTCCCACCCCCTTTCTAATCCAGTTCCTTTCTCTCACTGGGTGGCTGGGCGTGACAGCCTGCCTGAGCAAATACCCCTCCCCTCTCCCTATCAGTTAGGTGTCCATTCTGAGATTCAAAGGGGTTCAACTGGCCAAACTCACTGCAAAAAACCACCCTCTGTCAGACCCTTCCTCTTCCCTGGGAATGCCCCCTCCCAGTTCATTGCCCTGAGGACGGGGTATATCTGCTGTTTCTAGCCACTGGGGCTAGCAACTCATGGTTTTCCTTTAGCTTCTTGATCTTTCCCTTATCCTCCTAGATGACTCCGAGCACCTTCCCATTCTGTATATATCCAAAGTAGCTCCTTTTAGATAGGTCCCTGCTTTCTCTCTGCTTTTTTTTGTGAGAGGGTCAGACTCTGCCTACTTACTTCAGTGCCATTTTCCCTGTTTGAATCACTTTGATCCTAGGTTATTTTCACTTTAGTCATATCTGGGTACAGAGGTCCTTCCCAGGGTCAGGCTTCTCAGTCGGGGTCAAAGGGAGAGGTGGGACATCTTTAGGATCTTCTTCCTCTTCCATTGCCCATATCTGGTGATTGTGGGGAGGGCGTAAGGCAGGGGCAGATTGTCCCTGTTGAACCTGTGGCTTTCCTCCTAGTTTATATTTTAACCAAAGTTCTCCTTTGCAGCTCCCGTCTATGGTATCCTTCAGGACCCTTGCTCTAATAGCCACAGAAACATAGCTTGGCAATTTGGGGCCTCAACACGAAGGGGTGGTGTGATGGTTTGAGTTTGAATTAATTATGAATTCCAAAAAATATAGATTAGATTATGTTTGTAAGCTGGTCTGTTCATCTGGGCATGATTGAGTTGTGAGTAGGGCGTTAACTGCCACATCAGTGAGACATTGAGCCCCGCCCCTCGGTGGGGGTGGTCTCAAGTATGGAAGGCTAGATAAGAGGCAGCAGAGAGCAGATTGAGAGAAGAGATTTGGAGAAGCAGATTTGAAAAG
>PVKH010034747.1:0-11825 GCA_004027955.1 Chaetophractus vellerosus | reverse complement strand
ACTGCAAAATAACTAAACCAGGGTTTGGTTAATATCTTTCCACTCTAGTCTTCAGGCTAAGAAGTTCAAAGAGACAAGTGTTATTGGTTCTTTCAGACAAAGAGGATTAAATGAGAAAATGAAATAGAGAGGACCTAGTACTGAGCTGGGCATGTCATTGGCTCTCAATAACTATTTTTCACTTCTTCTTTGTGTCAATGCACTCCATCACACCAGTCAACCCCCAATGGCCTATGTCTAATCAACAATTTGAAATGTTGTGTTACTTATTACCATTGCCTGGAGGAGCATAAGAGGCTCCTATGCATTGTGATGCAGGATTAAATATGTGGTAGTGAAAAGAACATGGAGTTTGAAGCCAGACTGAGCTGAGTTTGAATCCTGGATCTTCTTTTGTGCTAGGTCTCCTTGAGCACATCACTTATACTCTCTGAGGCTCAGTTACTCATCCATGTAATAGGGCAAATAAAATTCAGCTCATGGGGCTGGTGTGATATTTAAATGAGATAATACATGAAAACCCATAGTCCAGTGCCTGGCACATTGTATAGCCTTAAGAAATGTGAGCCTTCTGTTATTGTCATTATCATCGCTTCCGTATCAAAAGGGGCTTTAGAGTCGCCCTATTGGAGACTGCATGGCTGTGTTTTTGGTATGAGTTTAGAGGTGATATTAATTAAATGTTGTTTACCATAAGTATTAGACAGAGATCCCTTTCAATGTAGGCCAAGTCAGTGGCTCTCTGTTGTGCGTGATTTCTGGATATCTAGAAGGTTTCTCACCTGAAACTTTTTCCTGATTCCCCATTATCTGTGCGTGAGAATATCTCCATCTATTTCTATAACTATATCTATGCCTACACCTATATCTACCTCTAAAATTTGTTTTTTATAAGGCATTACGCTTATACCTAGTCAAATAAGTTTTCTTTCCCTAAAGTTCGCATATTGTGAAGTGGTAGAATAATGGCACATCCTAGTCTCTGGAACTTGTGACTAGGTTAGGTTACACGGCAAAGGGGACTTGGAATTACGGGTGGAATCAAGGCTGCCCATCAGCTGACCTTAAAATAGGGCATTATTCTGGATTATTTAGTGTGCTGATGTAATCACAAGGTTCCTTGAAAGTGGAAGAGGAAAGCAAGTGAAGAGAGGAAGAGAAAGATGTGACACGGAAGCAGGGCCAGAGACATGCTTTGTTCCTGGCTTTGACACTGAAGGAAGGCGAGTGAATGTGGGCAGCCCTTAGAAGCTGGAAAAGGCAAACAGGAGATTTCTCCCCTGGAGTCTCCAGAAGAAATGCAGTCCTGCCAGCATGTTGATTATAGCCTGGTGGACCCATTTGTGGACTTCTGACCTCCACAACTGTGATAATAAATTGGGTTGTTTTAAGCCACCACGTGTTGGTTACTTGTTACAGGATCAATAGGAAACGAATACACGTGACATGAAACTCCTAAAGATTTTGCATTATTTTTCCCTTTCCTCTCTCACTCCTTCCTGAAAGGTGGTGTAGAAGTTTGGTATTATTTATGAATTCCAAAAGTAAATATTGGAGTATGTTTGTGAGCTGGTCTTTCCCTCTGGGCATAGTAAATTATACTGGATTCAGAAGGTTCACTTTTATTTGATTGGGCCACATCAGTAGAATGTTGAGTCCTCACCCCCTTGGTGGGTGGCGACTCACAGAGACTCACCGCAGAGATGGGAATTTGGAGTTTTTGATCCTGGAGCCCGGGAAATAAGCACACAGAGGAGCAGAGCAGCTGAGCCCAAAGAGAATCGAGCCCTGGGAAGAGAGGAACCCAGGAAGCCTGAACTCCTGGCAGACGTCGGCAGCCATCTTGCCCCAACACGTGGCAACAGACTTTGGTGAGGGAAGTAACTTATGCTTTATGGCCTGGTAACTGTAAGCTTCTACCCCAAATAAATACCCTTTATGAAAGCCAACAGATTTCTGGCATTTTGCATCAGCACCCCTTTGGCTGACTAATACAGGTGAAGAGAAGATAGACAAGCTGGCTAGGGACCTTGGGACCTGAGGAACAACATGGTAGTGAGTTCCCCAGGTTTTCTTTTTCACTCTATATCCCAGGCTTGGGGTAGGACAAGCTGGGTCCCCAGAAACGCCCATGGGGTCATCTCTCTATCCCGTGTGTTCTGTAGTGTCAGGAGGAGTTGTCTTGATGTGGATTTATTTTCCTTCTTCCTGCTGGGCACTCAGTGGACCTGTTCAATCTGAAACCATATTTCCTTCTTCCTTTCTCCTTCAACAAACAGTTCTTTAGTTTCTACTATACGCCAGACATAATTCTATGTGCAGACAATTTACAAGGGAACAAAACCACAATCCTCCTGGAGCTTGCATTCTAGTGGGAGTTTCAGTTCTAGGAAACTATACTACAAAATCGCCTTTATGACTTTCTCTCCTCCACTGTCTCTGTTTGGATAAGATCGTCTCTAGGATAATGTTATAGATTTTAGAGCTGGTAGGGATTACAAGAGCACATTAATGCCAAGCCCCCAGGGGCTGATGGTTTGCTAAAGGTCATTATTACTAAATAACACATGAGGCCAACTGATACCTAGAGCTTTTAAATGACTTGCCCATTGCCACCCTGTTGATCAGTAAATTTTACAGCAATAACTAAATCCCAGGTTTTCTCAGCTTCAGTCATAGTATGCTTTCCACTCCATAAAATTGAATATAAAGACTCTCTTTGTGAGTTCTTGTGTTCTCTCACTTTCTTAGCATTAAATGAAAGATGATGAAGATTTTCTTGCTAAAATTATTGCCTCTTATTCCCATTGGTGCCCGACAATATAGCTATTTCTTTTGCAACCATCCCAGCTCATCCTTATTTATAAAATGAAAATGCCATTTGTCTAGTTCATGTTCACTGTTAGATTTAATTTAATTTAATAGCCTACTTTATATACCTTTTGTATTCTTCAGAATTCCTAGCACATGCTGTGCACTTAATAAGTCCTACTTAAACCCTTGTTTAAGTTAATTACTTTCTGCCTATTGCTTTCCTAGATATTTATTCTTTGAAAAATTGAGGGTTTACTACCTATACTCAAGGGACCCTAATATATGATAAAATAGAATGGTAAGGAGAAAGGGAATAAATGAATTTTATTTCAACCATTTGCTAGTGTAGCCTTTGAAAAAAATAATTCGTGTTCTCTCACATGTGAATTGGGAAGTCCTATCTTCATTATTTTTATTTGGGGATCTTAGCAGCTTTCAATAGTTCATATGAATTCAACACATTGAAATTATTGACTTTTAGTCTGAATACTTATCACATCTTTTTGTATTTTTGTGTTTTGGTGTTTACTTTTTACTTCATTGGACCCAAAAAGTTTAACTTGTTGCTATTTTTCACTTGGAAAACTTTTCCCCACCAGAGATTTAAAAAAAAAAAAAAATCACTTTACTCTACCTGGAGATTTAAAACATAATCATTTGTTTCTTTCTATTTTTTATTACTGTGTATGGTGTGAGGGAAAGGTTTTAGCAGGTTCCCCCATAACAATAACACCCCAAAATTGTGGTTGAATAATATTTTCCTTGCCTATTGATTTACCAAAGTCCTTTATTATATATTATGCTTTTATTTATCCTGGGATTGGGGTCTGGATTATTTGTTCTATTTTATTCATGAGTAGTACACTGATTACTGATTTAATTCCTGTAATTGATAGTTTGTCTGTCTTTTTTAACAATCTCACAGCTTTATTACTGTTTTCAAAGATATTTTGAAAGTTAGTTTGCACATGTTTATTATATCAGTTGAATTTGAGAACAGTGATTCTCAACCTCAGTGCCTTAAATCCCCTGAATAGGGCAAATCTGAGATGAAGCTACGTACCCCTCCCTACACAGAGATTAAAATGAGCCCAGTTGAGAGTCATCTTGTGTAAGGAAAGACATCACTGAGAGGTTTATGTGTGGTCTGTGAGCAGTGTGCAGGCAGGAAATAGAGGCCACAGACTTTTTAAAAATTCAAGTTCTAAATTATGCTCTGTTGAGATTTGGTTTAGGACAGTGTTACATCCGTACATTACTTTGAGGGGAAATGTAGATTTTGACAACATTTGGCCTTCTGACATAGAACCACACTATGTCTCTCAAATTATGTGTCTTCTTTTATGTCACCCAGTAATTTCTGTATTCTTTTTTCATTGGGGACCCACACATTTCTTGCT
The DNA here is from genome assembly GCA_004027955.1 of Chaetophractus vellerosus. Taxonomy (NCBI): domain Eukaryota; kingdom Metazoa; phylum Chordata; class Mammalia; order Cingulata; family Chlamyphoridae; genus Chaetophractus; species Chaetophractus vellerosus. The sequence goes on along the minus strand of PVKH010034747.1, from coordinate 7,611 downwards.
GAGAGATTATATTTAGGTATTTTATACTTATATAAATGGAATATTTTTATTAGTATGTGTATTAGTCTGCCAAAAGAGTGCCAATGCAACATATGAAAAATCTCTTGGCTTTTATAAAGGGTATTTATTTGAGGTAAAAACTTACAGTTACAAGGCCCTAAAGAGTCTAACTCAAGGTTGCTATCTCACCAAAGTTGTTGCCACATGTTGAAGCAAGATGGCGGGCGATCTCTGTGAAGGTTCAGCCTTCCCCTTTGGGCTTCCTTTCTCTCAGCTGCAGGCTGGCATAGGGCTTGTCTCTCAGGGTGTCCACTCTCTCCTGCCATTGGGCTCATTTCTTTTCAGGCCTTCTATATCAGTCTTGGCTCTCTTCCCAAGGTCAGCTACAAACTATCAGGTGAATGGCTCATCTCACCCTGGAGCCTCAGGATCAAAAATGACAGAGCTCTCTCTCTTCCTGAATTTCTTCTTGAGTGAGTGTCCATTTATATCGGCCCACTAAGGGGGTGGGGACTCAACCTGAGTCACACACCTTACTAACTTGGTCAAATCCAAGCCCTAATCTTAACCGTTAAGATTAAATCAACTGAAACCAGTATCACACCCAGAAGAATAGATTAGTTTACAAACTAAACTTTCTCTTTTTGGGATTTACACAAATAATCTCAAACAGTCACAGTATGCCTATCTGATTTTTTAATGTTATTGATTTTATATATCTGTTTACATATTGCTCATCACTTTATCAAACTGCATTATTATAAGCTCTCAATCCATAATTAAAACCTGGGAGATATATGTGTTTTTAAATTCCAAAGTTTAAGTTTTTGGAAAGGTAATTTTGCACTTATGGCATATATAACTACCACAGTAGGGTTTAGGGCAACAACCCATAGTCAATGTACTAATAAACTGAAATGCATATTTAAAAGGAGTAAATATATGTTATGAATAGCTTGAGATCTATTGGACTCAGATTTTGCTGATAAATTAGCATGGACAACAAACTTATGCAAAACAGTGTGAATTTAGAGCTTTTGCGATTTCTGAAGAGTAGATAATAAGGTGGTGATCAGTAGCTCTAATGGTTTCATGGCTTATTGTTTTACATTTTCTAGGAAGAGAATAACTCCCCCCCCCCTTTACAATGGATATACTTCCATTTCTGTTTCATTTTTTATTGGGAGGGAGAGAGGTGGTTCTTACCCAGTTTTGCATCAGTATTAGTGTCTTTATAAACACAAATAGATAGGAGTTGGTTGTTTTTTTCTTTTTACCATGCTGTGACATAGGTTATTATAACATAGAAATTTTCTGTTATTTTCAACATTAGGAAAGAGGTTTTCCTATAAAACTAACTGGGTCCAGATTTGTTTTTATTTATTTTAATTTATTTTATTTTAAAGATTTATCTTATTTTATTATGCCTTCCCTCTCCCCCACCCCCTCGTTGTTTGCACTCACTTTCTGCTCTCCGTGTCTGTATGCTGTCTGCTTGTCTTCTTTTTAGGAGGCACCGGGACTGAACCTGGGACCTCCCATGTGGGAGGGAGGGGCCCAATCACTCCCAGCATGTTGTATCTCTCATTGTGTTTCCTCCTCGTGTCTCTTCATTTGGTCATCTTGTTGAGTCATCTGGTTGAGTTAGCTCGCCATGCCAGCCCATCGTGTCAGCTCGCTGTCTTGCTCGACTTCTTTAGGAGGCACCGAGTACCGAATCTGGGACCTCCCATGTGGTAGGCGGTGCCCAACTGCTTGAGTCACATCCACTTCCCCAGAATTGTTTTTAAAGATTGTTTTTTTTATAAAAGAAGAGAAGAGTTGCTGTGTTATTGGTGAAGGGGAGAGGGTTGTGCCTAAATTTTGGGTCAATGCTGCATTAACTTCCTTGAGCTAAAGGTAGCAGATTTATCTACTCCCCACCCCATCCCTTTTGTTTTTATTGCCTCAGGCCAATACCTGCTGTTTCACTTTCCAATGGAGATTGTGGGAATTACAGGATCATATTTCTCTGACCAACCCCATCAAAGCTACAATGGGTAGAAATTCTCGCCCTCACTGTAGCATATAACCATGTCTTTTTTCCATTTTCAGAACTGTCTCCCTCTCTTCTTACATTTCCATGCACATTTTTCATTGAACCTTGAGTGAGGATTTACTGGGAACTGCTAGCACCACACCACGCTGACTCAAAAATCCTGCCTTTCTACAGAAACACAAAAGTTCACACTAGCCTGTGTTCTAATCTCTCCTGCTATCCTCACTCAAAGAACAGCTCTTGCACACACACCCACAGACCCACCAGAGTTCTGAAGGTGTTCCCTTGATTGCATTAACTGTGGATAGCAATGCATAACATTAGCACTTCTATAGTGTTTGATAAATGTGATCAGTTTAAACTTGGGGCAACCTGATACTGGGGAATTCTTAAGGCAGAATTTCCCTCTTGAATTCCACAGTTGTCTTAGAGTGGTGAAATGACAAGGTGCTTCTCCAAGGAAACTCCCTGACAAATCTTGTTTTTAAAGAAAAGTAAAGGCGAGCAGAGGGGAGGAGAGAGGAGGAGAGAACAAATTTATATTCATTGGCTTCCTCTTCCATTCAGTTGGTAATGTTCATTGTTCGGCTATGGGATTGCATATGTGGTTTTTCTTTTCTTTTTGCTTTACAAAAAGTGGTAAGCAACAACCACAAAGCAATGCCTTATAAATCTGGCAATATGGATTTGAAATGAACTGGATTATGGTCTGTGAGCAGAGCTTCTCAAACGTTAGTGTGCACGTGATTCATCTGGAGACCCTGTTAAAATGCAGCTCTTGGCTCAGTAGGTCTGGGCCCTAAGATTCTGCATTTTTAATAAGCTCCCAGGATAACCCAGCTGTGTATGATCTTGGATAAATTCCAAAACATCTTGAGAACCTCTATTTCCTCAGTTTCAATGTGAGGTTATTCTTCTACTCACATGTATGAACCCACTTAAAGAAAATCTCACATGTGAATTTCCAAGGTATCAAAAGATAAATCATGGATAGTTATAACCATCTAAAGAGGATTTCTTTAAATATGATCTTAGAACTCACAGGGGACATTTAAGGGTATTTTGGCAAACCAACCCACTTTAATTCAGCAGATTTTTATTGATCCTCTTCTACATGAAGACTTTGTGCAAGGTACCTTCAGGCAACCCAGAGATAACGATGTCTCTGACCTGGTGAAGTTTGTAACCTGTGAAGTAATTAGGGCTAATGAATAAAATTTGTTACTTAACATCTCAAGGACTTCAAGTCAGGATGAAAAATTACCTTGTAGAGTGTGACATTCCACAGGGGTATTTATGGAAAACCAAAGGAGCTTCTTATTTTGTCTGCCAGTCCACAGGTTAAATAAAGGGAAAGTTAAGGTACAAGCCTTTATGAGCTGTGGGGCGACCTTGGAGATCATTTATGAGTTTGTTTTTCATAAGGCATTGTCTACTTTTGCCAACAATTACAGACAGAAAAGCAAGCAGTCATCTGTAGAGCTCCAGAAGCTAATCACAACAAGCCCCAGGGGCTCCTGCCTTGCATTCCTGTTGGTATGCCTAAGAAAGGTCTATGAAGTGGGGACTATAGCTACATTTCCACTATTTGTTGGCCATAATGACAAAAAATTTGATCTGCTAAAGATAGAGTTAGATAAAAGCCATAATAGAGGAGCAGATTAATATAGTGGCCATTGGGGCCAGAGATCATATTTTGGAGCAACATCATACAAGGCTGCTTGGAGAAAGAAGATTTCAGCGGAAGCACAGGGTAAAAGAGGCACTTGGGATGGGGGGAGGCCCAGCAATGGGAAAGTAAAGGGCGGTTCAGCAACTGGCCTAGTTTGGCCAGTAAAAAGCCTATATTTTAAAGTTTAGTAAGGCAGAGTAAGACTAAAATGATATGTGAGAGCCAGGTTATGCAAAGCTTCAAATGGCAGGTAAAGGATTGCAGGCAGGTAAATAATCTGTTTGAACTCAGGCATTAGGAAAATTAACCTGGCAGAAGATGTACTGGGAAGGAGACCAGTAGGAAGATCAGGAAGGCAATTGCAGTAGGAAGAAAAAGAAAGGGAGGGATGGTTTGAGGTACGTTCAAAAGACTTGCCCCTGGTTTCATATAGAAAGTGAGAGAGAAGACTATCATAAATGAACAGACAAGCTAGAGATGGGAGAGGCCAGGAACTTCCATTTTTAAATGCCAGTGACCACTGTTGGTTGAAGGCCATTAGAAATAGTCTCTGAAATGATAATAACAATGCTTAAGTAAGTGAACATTTAAAGGCTTAATTTGTATGAGGCTCTAGTTTTTAGAAACATATAAGGTCCAGCCCTTTCCTCTGGAAATTGATAATCAACTAGGTCAAATTAGAAGAAGCTTCTACTTTCTCTCCACTTTCCAACCATTGTCACAAAGTCAATTATGCTGATCATTCGTTTTTCTAGAAAAAAATCTACCAATTATTTATGATTGTCCTTCTATTATTATAATGATGACATTTGAGAAGTAAGAGGGACCTTAGACTTCCTCTTACATAACTCACACGTATTACACACAAGGACATTTAGTTCATCTGGTTCAAGATCCTGGCAGAGAAAATGATTCTACTAGGGTTGCTCAGTTCGTTAGCGACAATGAAACTACCACTCTGGTCTAACTGAGGGAGAATTATCCTACGTAGCTCTTTAAACATGGCTCTCATTACTAGCAGAATTTTAGATATTTGGGCTGAAGCACATTTCTTAAAACGAAATAACTCTAAGGATGCACACTTCCTAAAGGTCAGGAACTCTCAGGATCAGTCACACTTGATTCATTTTGAAACCCATGTGTTTCTTCTTTCCACACAAACCAAAAGGGGGGCAGGAAAATGAGCCTGCATTCAGCAGTACTAGGAAAAGTGCCTCTAATGGCCATCCCTCATCTGCCTTATTTGATTTATTTTAGTAGAGGGTTTAAACTCTTGCCCTTTGACCACTTGGCATGGCAAAAGTCTTTTTTTTCCCCCTAAAATGTAGATAACCTTTTCACTCAAGATACCCAGGTTCCATTCAGTCATAAGAGCTCCATTTTGCCATTTGAGCATTTCTCTGTCCTTTTGTTGAGCATGGAGGGTGGCTAATGTATCAGATCCTTTGATAATGGTTCTTATCCTTATGGTACACTTTGGAGTCCTTTTGGGCACTATCTCCATCTATTGATACCCTCCTTCTCAAACCCTCTTTCCATTTTCTTGTATAACATACTGATGGGAGACAGGCCACAGCTGAATACTCTTGTAGCTCTCCCCCTTTTTCACAAGTCCTCTTGCCCCGACTTCCCCTGCTGGCACGGAGAGGTTTCAGCTTCAGGAGTCTGCTTCTAATGCCACAGGCTTTCTGAAATGATTATTCTGGCACTATTTTCCTAGGAGAGTTGGCAACTCTATACTCTTCCATCTTACCTCTTTCGGTCATTGCTAGGATTTTATTTTTCACCTCCATATAAAAACACAACATAATGTGCCATCTTGGGTTCTTCTAAAAGTAGGCCTAAGCTCCATGGCTCATTAACATCATTTCTCAGTTCAATTTCATCCTCCAGTCTCTGCAGTGGTTTGACATGAGTATCATTTCTGTCTTCAGTCTGACCCAATAAAAGACATCCGTTCCCAGCCTATCTTTTTTCTTCTCTCAAGTGTGAATATAAGATTTATCAGTTATTAAGCTGTTTATTTTTTTTTTAAAGGTATCTAGCTTTGTGTCACTGTTGATTTCACTATTTGCAAACCGGCTTTGTCATTTTATTGATAGCACTTGAGTGAAGAGCTCCCTGTTAATATATGCAAACTCACAGCTCCCAACAAGCTTTGCAGCCCTGTTAATGAGAGGATTAGCAAGAGCACTGCAATGTATTTAACCTGCGGCACTAGCTCTGTTTCAATAAGACTTCAACAGCCTATTAAATGGAGTGGGGGCTCAATTAACCCACACAAAGGCCACTCTATGAACGTGGCAGGGAGGACCACATTTAGCATCTGCCTAAGCAGCTTGTTGGAAGCTGGAAATAAAGAGGGTGACATGTTCTTGCCTGGAGCTATGATATAACTGAAATGGTGACTCGAGTTCATCTGGGCTGAGTGAATAGGTGACAGCATTGAAACCCACTACTATCTCGCCATATGACAGTTTTGTTTAAAAAAAAAAATCAGAGTATACTCAACGGTCACTCCAACCCTGTGCCTTCTTCCAAGGGAGCGCCTTCATTGTTCCTGGGTCAGTAGGAGACATGGATTAAGGATTTCAGGATGGAGGGTGTCAGGGTATGACAGTTTGTGGGTGGGTAGAGGGATGAATACAAAATGCATCCCAGGAAACTTGTTATGCTCAAACAGCATCTTCTCACATAATTAGAAGCTAGAAGTGGGTCCTCATCTCTCATAAGCATGCTTCACCAAACAGCCAGCCAAGGGCCGACCATTCCCTTCTAGAAATCAGTATACAAGGAATGGCGACTTACCGAACTGGATACATCTCTTCTAAACCTTCACTTGAAACTCGCTGGAATTGCTGGTTTGTTGGCTTCTGAAGTCAGCTACCTGTCAGGAAATCCAAGAAGTCTTGGTTCAAGTTGAAAGTGATAGTTCAGGAAGTAGGTGGATTGCTGTTTGCTTCCTCAGTATGACTTGATTTTGACAAACCTAAATCTCCTTCAAGTATCCACATATTCCAAGTGATAAAGTCAGACTTTTTTTTGAAGATGCTTTGGTTGATGTTTTTTCTTCAGTTTTCCAAATATAGATTTCTTTTTTAAACTACATTTTCTTCTGAAGCTCACTTATATACAAATAGCATTACAGATTGACCATGTAACTTTGAATAGAAGTTTTCATTTTTCCCATGGCACCCCCAAGGATAAAAGTATGAAATCTGTGTCCTATCTAAATATTAACAGAATCTGTGGTCGATTGCATTAGGTATCCTAATTTAGACACGTTCTTAATCTTAATTCACATCCCCGTGGGTATGAACGTATTGTGAATAGGACCTTTTGAAGATGTTGTTTTAGGTTAAAGTGTGGCCACCTGAAGCAAGGTGGGCCTTAATCTGCATTACTAGCAGATATGGAGAGAGGAAGCCACAGGCAGGAGCCAGAAGCTGGAAATCAACAGAACCCAGAAAGGAGAGGATTTTGCCATATGATGTGAGGTGGACATTCAAGCAAAGAGCCCCAACAATTGCAACAAGCCACACCAGAATGCTACCAACCCTTGGAGAAAGCAAGCTTTCTAGACTCATGGTTATGAGACAATAACCCCCCATTGTTTAAGCCAACCCATCGTGTGGTATTTGTCATAGCAGCCTGCAAAACTAAGACAGACTCCTCCTCCTTAACCTGCTTTACTTTTCCTCCCACTCTTTGTTACCTTCTGGCATACTGCGTTGTTTACTTATTTACCATGTTCCTTGTTTATTGCCTTTATTCCCTTGCTGGAATGTAAGCTTAACAAAGGCAGGAATTTTGTTTTGTTTACAGGAGTAACTCAAGCACATAGAATGGTGTCTAGCATATTGTAGGCACTCAATAAATATTTGTGGAATAACTATAAAGA
>PVKH010034746.1:0-11823 GCA_004027955.1 Chaetophractus vellerosus | reverse complement strand
CTCCTCCCTCGCTTCCTTTGTGCCCTTGCTCAAATAACATTTTCTTGATGAGCCTAATGCTGACATCTCTATTTGTAACAGCAACTTACACACACACACACTTATATACACACACTTTTACTCCTGAAGCCCCTGACCTTGCTTTGTTTTTTCCATTTCATTTATTACCTTCTAACATACTGAATAATTTACTCTCTCTCCCCCCTTCCAGAGTGTATGAAGAAAGGATTTTTGTTTGTTTTGTTCACTAATATATCCCAATAATAGAGCCTGACACATAGAAGGCCCTTTATAAAATATCGGTGTATTTTATCAATGAATGAATCCGAAAGGAAGGAAGGAAGAGAAGGGAGGGAGGAAGACAGCGATGCAGCCATGCTGGAGGCATTGCTGGCCTCACAGGAGTCAATGAGAGGTTTCTTGGACTTGCAGACAGGGAGTGGCTGGTGGTCCTGAGGCTGAGGAACCAGCAGAAGGGAGGTGGGGATGCTGAGCCCTGATGCAGCAGTGAGGGGAAGTAGAATGGTAGGAAGTTTGAGGGTTGGGGGGGGGGGAGCAGGGGAGGTAGCAACAATTAATTCTGAATTAATGCAGAACTCTATATAACAGACTTTTCACAGATTGAATTGCGCATTCTTGCACACTTATCTGGGGATCCAGAACTTTTGAAGTTATTCCAGGAACCTGAAAGAGATGATGTATTTTCAACCCTGACTTCACAGTGGTAAGATACATGAGCTCATAATATTATCAGATCTGCAAGAATGCTGGCATGATTTTAACAGCCTGAAGTTATTCCAAGGCTATTTTCATAAGAACAAAATTACATTTTTCTCCAATAGTTAATCATTTTGAAAAGAGTAGATAACCAAGATGTCAAGAGTTTCATAATTATGAAAGAAATGATAGCTTTCACTATGCCAGATAATGTAATAGAAATATTGGAAAAACAAAAAGTGCCAGTCCTTCGTGCCCTGTAGATCAGTGTCGACACACGTAAACAAAGCCCCATGGTGCTGGAGTGTGTGCTTCCTGACCCACAGAAGAAAGGGGATGTTGGTGTTGCTGCCCCATCAGATGGACGAGGCTGCAGGTGACAGTCCCTGCCCGACAATGGCATAAACCATAAGGACAGTGGTTGAAACTAAAGGAGTATTCCAGAGGCAGATGGCCTCAGCTTTGCCGGGCATGTCAGCAAATGCCCTGTCTTTCCTTCCTGGCACGATCATGGCTTGACGGAATGCATGTTCCCCTTTGTTCCTCCCCTGCCCCCCACCCCAATGTCAGCTCCTTGAGGACAAGACCATGACTGCTGTGTTCACTGCCGGGCCCCACTAGCTGTGAGGACTCAGCAAGTATTTGTTGAATAAATGAGTGAATATAATAGAATCCAAACTTTCTTTTGGACCAGAAAACATCTCCTCTCCAAAAAATACCACCTCACCAAGGCTCTCATTTGAACAAAAACTTCAAGAAGAAATAGTTTATGTAAAGGTGACAGAAGAATGAGAATGTTTGTGTATACTAAGCTTGATTTTAAATAGTGGTGGAAATTATGTTTATGATGGTAGCAGCAGGGAAAGCTACAAAAATCAATGACTAAGGAAATATTTGCAAAGGATGAGATGAGGTGCGCTGGAAGCCTAAGAAGACCCTCTACAGAGGAAAGCTGTGAAGAGTGAGAGTGCAGCAGGACAGCATGAACCTTGCGTCCCTGCGCCTGCTGAGTCCTGCTGCTTCCTCTCCATTTTCCTTCCCACACTGTCCTCTGCCCTTCTCCTGGGGCCTGACCCTCATTGTGCACAGCCTTACTGTCCTGCTCCCTTTTCAACTTGAGTGACCTCCACGCTGATCCACCTCAGCACCCATACCCACAGCTCAGTAAGGCATGGCTGAATTATCTGGCCCTCGCCTCCCACCTCTGAACCTTGTGATCACATCTGCTTTTTGTTCTCATTGGCCATGTCTCATCCTCCCTCTGCCCTCAGAGACCCTGTGCATAGTTCTGTGGCTTAGCCTATTCCATGGCGATGTGTATCAGCCTCTCTCCTTCCCCAGGTGGTGAGCCAGGAGGGCTCAGACTGCGTCTTCTTGACCTTTGATCTTCCCAGAGCCGAGGCTAGCCCTTGCCACATGCTGGGCACTCTGGAACTGTGTCAGTCAACAAGTCAGTAAAGAAGCACATGGACGCACTTGCCTCTTCACTCAGCCCCTTAGCCCACCCCTTAGGACACTGCTCCTTGACCTGCTCTCTTGTCCTGAGTAGCCCCCGTTGTCTGTGTTCTCATTGCCCACCGTAAGGTGCTGGACAGAGTCCTAAAGCAGCCGTTAGTCCATGATATATCTGACCTGAGCAGGGCCTTTGTGGTCTCTTCATCTTCTCTCATCTTGCTCAAACCTTTTTTGACTTTCCACAAATGTACATCCTTCCCTCTTAATCTCAAAAGAGGACCTTCCCTCTTACTTGAATGACAAATTAGAGAGCCTCAGACATGAGCTCCTGAACTTCCTTCCACTGTCTCAGTATTTCTTTACATGCCATCCTCCCACTCTTCAAAGATTCATGTCTCAAAAGAAACAACCTGTATTGCCAAGATAAGGACTGTGCATTGCACATCTTTAGAGGTTGCCACACATTTAGGTATCACTGTGAATGGCATCTCATAGAATTGTGCATTGCACAACCAGCACTACCCTGCATAGCAGCCCTCATCCATTTTCCTCTGTTTTCTTTATTTTAATATATATTTTTTATTTTTAAAGAAGCTTTAGATTATATAAATGTTACATCAAAAAATATAGGGGATTCCCATGTGCCCCACCCATCCCCCTCCCACACCTTCCCACATTGACAACATCTTTCATTGGTGTGGTACATTTGTTACAATTGATGAACACATGTTGAAGCATTGCTACTAACCATGACTATAGTTTACATTATAGCTCACACTTTGCCGCATACCATTTTATAGGTTTTGACAAAATGTATAATACCTGTATCTACCATTGCAGTGTCATGCAGGAAAATTCCAATGTCCCCAAAATGTCCCCATGTTGCACCTATTCTTCCCTCACCGTCCCCTCAGAACCTCTGGTGGCCACTGCCTTCATATCAATGATAGGAGTTCTTCCCTTGCTAGAATAATAAATCTACTTTAGCCCATAGTTGCATTCCCCACTTATGATTGTTCATTCCTCAATCTTGAGGATTTTGGGGTGGTGATGCCCACCCTGTCTCTGATTGAGAGGGGGTTAGATCCCATGGGGCAGATGGATGATATTGTATTGCTTGCAGTTGCAGACACTCTCTGCTTCCTGGCATGGGCATTGTTCATCATCATCCTTTTGCATATTCCTCTATTTTCCATTTTCACTCTAGCATTGTCAATATTCCCTTGTCCTACTTTTGCCCCTCTACTGAAAAAAACTGCTTAGGGTTGATCTTAACCCTAAAAAAAAATCATTTACTATTTTGGTGCAAAATAAGTGTGCATTTATTCCCTATATTTTCTCGTTATGTCTCATTCATTTTTTTTAAAATAAAATTTCATGGTTACTTGCTTATGCTTATGGATATTTCATGTAAATGGAATCATAAAATATGTTGTTTTTTGTGACTGGCTTTTTACTTAGCACAATGTTTTAAAGGTTCATCTACATTGTAACATGTATTAGAACTTCATTACCTTTTTTTTTTTTTTAAGATTTTATTTATTTATTCCACACACCCCACACACACCCCGTTGTTTGCACTCGCTGTCTGCTCTCTGTGTCTTTTCGTTGTGTGCTAGTCTTCTTTTTAGGAGGCTCCAGGAACCGAACCCAGGACCTCCCATGTGGGAGAGAGAGGCACGCAATGGCTTGAGCCACCTCCGCTCCCACTTTTTGTGTTTCAGTGTGTTTCCTCGTTGTGTCTCTTCATTGAGTTATCTTGTTGCATCAGCTTGCTGCACCAGCTTTCTGTCTTGCTCGTCTTCTTTAGGAGGCACTGGGAACCAAACCTGGGACCTCCCATGTGGTAGGCAGGCACCCAACTTCTTGAACCACATCCACTTCCCAAAACTTCATTACTTTTTATGGCTGATAATATTCCATTGTATGGATGGACCACATTTTGTTTATCCATACATCTTTGATGGACATTTGGGTTGTTTACATTTTTTTGAAATAATGCTGCTATAAGCATTCATGTACAAGTTTTTATAAGAACATATGTTTTCAATTCTTTGATGTATATTTCTAGGAGTGGAATTGGTGGGTCATATGGTAATTCTATTTTTAACTTTTTAAAATGTAGGTAAAATATATATAACATAAAATTTGCCATTTTAAAGTGTACAATTTTGTGGCAACTATGTTCAACTTTTTGAGGAACTTCCAAACTGTTTTGCAAAGTGACTGTACCATTTCACATTCCCACAAGCAATATATGAGGGTTCCAATTTCTACAACCTTGACGTTTGTTATTGTCCCAATGGGTTTGAAGTGGTATCTTATTGTGGTTTTGATTTGCATTTCCCTTTTGAGTATTGATGTTGAGAATCTTTTCCTGTGTTCCCCATTTACTCTTTATTTGTGACTCTTTCCCCTCCTCTACCCTGAACACAGTGCACCCTGTGGGGTTTTACTCTCTCTGTCTTCTTCTGTGTACTTTTCCCCAGAAGATTTCCTTTCTTCTCAGTTTCACTTGCCCTCCAGTTAGGATTTAAGATAATGAAGAATTTTGTAAAACATGTAATAGATTAAGTAACACCTTTGCCCTCTCTCCAGAGGTATGGAAAGTCTTAGAAGATGGTTCTTGTTTAGGTAGAAAGAGTGTTTTTCTTATTTGATTAACTCTTAAGATTTGTTGCCATCTTATTTTTTTTTTAAAGATTTATTTATTTTATTACATATCTCCCCTCCCCCCTGCTGCGGCGATGCGCTGAGACTGGTCACTGCGCAGGCGCGGCTTTCCCCGCTTGTGGGCAGCTTCTCCTTCCATCACGGCAGCTTTCAGTTCGCGGGTGGCTGGCTGCGCTCCATTCGCGGGCGACCTGCCCTGCCCGTGGCGGTTTTTGCCTGTCCGTGGCAGTTTTTTGCCCTGCCCACGGCGGCTCTGGCCCGCCCATGGCGGCTTGCCATTCTCAAGGCGGTCTGCCCGCTAGGAGAGGTCCCCGGGAACCGAACCCGGGGCCTCCCATGTGGTATGCCGACGCCCTATCCACTGGGCTATCCAGTCGGCCCCTGTTGCCATCTTAATGCTTTGATGAAATAGTACCCTGGATATTCTTCTTTAGAGTGTGTGAGAGAGTCTTTATATGATTCAAATTAAGCATTTGTGCATAGATCTTCAAGCATGTCATCTTGTTCAGTGAGCCCAAAGTGACTCTGGCTTTTGCTAACCAAATATTACAGCAAAACATTTTTTTCAAAGTATTGGGCAGAAGAAGCAGCTAAAGCAATGCTTAGAGGGAAATACCTAGCACTAAATGCTTACATTAGAAATGAGGAAAGATCTGTAAGTCTAATCTTAGTTTCTATATCAAGAAACTAAGAAGAAGAAGAGCAAAATAAAGTCAAGCAATGGGAAGGAAAGAAATAATACAGATAAGAGAAGAAATCAATGAAATAGAAAATAGGAAAGCAACAGAGAAAATCAGTGAAAAAAAGAACTGGTCTTTGGAAAGATCAATAAAATTGATAAACTCTAATAAGATCAACAAAAACAAAATAAAGAATATACAAGTACCAATCTTCAGAATGAAATAGGGAATATCACCACAGATCCTGCACATTTAAAGAATAATAAGGGAATACTATGAACAACTGTCACTGATAGAATCAACAATTTTGAAGACATGAAACAATTCTTTCTTGAAAACCACAACTACCACACACAACCAAGATAAAATTGATATCCTCAATAGTCCTATAATCATTTTAAAAATTGAATTTGTAGTTTAAAAATTCCTGAAAAGAAATCCTTAGGTCCAGAAATTTTCACTGGAGAATTTTATCAAACTTAAAAAAATATATATACTTCATTGTTTACAGTAGGGCTCACTGAGGTATATAGACTTATGATTTTTTCTTTCTTTTTTTAATTTGAGAAGTTGTGAGTTCACAGAACAATCATGCATACCATATAGGATGCCCATACCCCACCACCAACACCTTACATTGTTGTGATACATTTGTTACAATTGATGAAAGAACATCGTCATAATATTTCTGCTATCTGTAGTCCATAGTTTATATTTGGTGTTATTTTTCCAACAAACCATCGTATTATTAACTCTATGTATTAGTATTATATATTTGTTATAATTCATGAGAGAATATTCTCATATTTGGGGTTAACCACAGTCCATAAGTCACCAAAGGGTTCACTATGTTATACAGCCTCCTGCCTAGAACAACCCATCCAAAGTATACCTTCAGTGGCTCTCAATTTCATCACAGAGTTGTATGGCCATCAGCCAGTCCATTTCAGAACATGTTCATTATTCCAAAAGGAAAAATCCCATACCCTTTTATACACCCCCATTATGGACTCTTAGCATTGATATAGTACCTAATTTGCCATTGCTGTAAAAATATTGCAATATTTCTAACTATAGTCTATACATTACATTAGTTATATTTTTTCCATGTATCTACATATTCTTAACATCTTGTGTGGCAGTTTGATATTGTGAACTGGTCTCTTCCTCTGGGCATGATACCCTTTGATTGTATTAGATTCAGCTGTGATGCATTTGATTAAATTATGTTAAGATTAGGGCTTTGATTCCACCACGTCATTAGGGCCTGCAGGGTTAAGTCTCCACCCCCTTGGTAGGCCATATAAACAAACACTTAAGTCAAGAAGATAGAAGCAGATATTCAAGAAAAGAGGAAGGGAGCTGCATAAACAAGGAAGAGGATCCTGCGGCCCCCGGTAGAGAGATGAGCCATCCTCCTGATAGTTTACAGCTGACCTTATGATGAAAGCAGAGCACCTGAGCCCCGGGAAGAGAAAGGAACCCTCCATCCTACAGCTGAGATCAGAAGGAGCTGGGACCACGGAGCCTTAAGAGGGAAAAGGAAGGCTGAACCTTCGCAGACATTGCCCACCATTTTACTTCAACACATGGCAACAGAGTTTGGTAAGGAAGTAAACTTGAGTTGGACTCCTTAGGGCCTTGTAAGTATAAGTTACCTCAAATAAATACCCTTTATAAAAGCCAAAAGATTTCTGGTACTTTGCATCAGCACCCCTTTGGCTGACTAATATACCTTATAATAGAAGAACATTCTTGAGTTTGTTCTACTAACTGCAATCATCACCCACCAAAATCACTGTTACACAGTTCCTAGGTTATCCTCTACTTTCTTTCAATTGTCATTAGCCTCCCTAGACCACCCTATTATACTCTCTATGTGTTACATCAACTCTATCCATTTCCCCACATTTACAATCCACCTAATTAAACATTCTACATACATTCACCATCAGTTCCTCCTTCTCAACACACACACTCTTATCTCCTAGTAACCTATACTCCTAGTAAATTATACTCTAACTAATATGAGTTTACTCATTTTATTTAGTTCATATTAGTAAGACCATACAATATTTGTCCTTTTGTGTCTGGCTTATTTCACTCAACATAATGTCCGCAAGGCTTATCCATGTTGTCCTATGCATCCTGACTTCATATGATTTCATTGTATGTATATAACACTTTTTTTTTGAGGTACCAGGGGCCAGGGATTGAACCCGGGACCTTGTATGTGGGAAGCTGGCACTGAACCACTGAGCCACATTGGCTTCCCTGAGTTGGTTTTATCATTTGTTTTGCTTGTTTTGTTTTGTTTTTTTTTTTTGCTTGTTTGTTTGTTTGTTTTCAGAAGGCACAGGGAACCGAACCCAGGATCTTCCAAGTGGGAGGTGGGCACTCAACTGCTTGAGCCAAATCCTCTCCCTACTACATTTTGTTTATCCATTCCTCCATTGACAGACACTTGGTTTGTTTCCATCTTTTAGCAATTGTGAATAATGCTGCTATGAATATCCGTGTGTAAATGTCTCTTCAAGTCCTTGCTTTCACTTTTTCTGAATATATTCCTAATAGTGGGATTGCCAGATCATATGGCAGTTCTATATTTAGCTTCCTGAGGAACTGCCAAACTGTCTTCCAAAGAGACCACCATTTTACTTTCCCACCAACAGTGAATGAGTGTTTGGATTTATCCACATCCTCTCCAGAACTTGTAGATTTCTGTTTTTTTAAATAATGGCCATTCTGTAAGGTGTGAAATGATATCATTGTATGTTTGAATTGCATTTCCCTAATAGCTACTGAGGTTGAGAATCTTTTCCTGTGCTTTTTGATCATTGTATTTCTTCTTTGGAAAAATGTCAGTTTAAGTCTTTTGCCCATTTTTAACTGGGCTGCTTGTCTTTTTATCATTGAGTTATATCATCTCTTTATATAACATGGAGATCAAACCCTTATCAGATATGTGGTTTCTGAAAATTTTCTCCCATTGAGAACAAAAAAATTATAGAGAAAATCAATAAAACAAAAAGCTGGTTCTTTGAGAAGATGAATAAAATTGACAACCCCCTAGCTAGACTAACAAAGAAAAAGAGAGAGAAGATACAAATAAATACAATCCGAAATGAAAGGGGGGAAGTTATAAATGACTCCACAGAAATAAAAGGAATCATAAGAGGATATTATGAGATACTGTATGCCAACAAACTAGACAACCTAGATGAAATGGAAAATTCCTAGAAATACACAATCAATCTACATTGACACTACAAGAAATACAAGAATTTAACAAACCAATCACATTTAAGGAGATTAAATCCATCATCAAAAATCTCCCAGCAAAGAAAAGCCTAGGACCAGATAGCTTCACATTGAATTCTACCAAGCATTTCAAAAAGAATTAACACCAATCGTGTTTAAACTCTTCCAAAAAATTGAAGAGGAGGGAAAATTACCCAACACATTTTATGAAGCCAACATCACCCTAATACCAAAGCCAGATAAAGATACTACAAGAAAAGAAAATTACAGACCAATCTCTCTAATGAACATAGATGTAAAAATTCTCAACAAAATACTTGCAAATCAAATCCAACAGCATATCAAAAGACTTGTACATCATGACCAAATGGGATATATTCTTGGTATGCAAGGCTGGTTCAACATAAGAAAATCAATCAACATAATACACCACATTAACAAATTGAAGGGAAAAAAACACATGATCATCTCAATCGATGCAGAAAAGGCATTTGACAAAATCCAGCATCCTTTTTTGATAAAAACACTTCAAAAGATAGGAATAGAAGGAAAATTCCTCAACATGATAAAAGGCATATATGAAAAACCCACAGCCAACATCATACTCAATGGGGAAAGGTTGAAAGCTTTCCCTCTAAGATCGGGAACAAGACAAGGATGTCCACTCACCATTGTTATTCAATATTGTACTAGAAGTTCTAGCTAGGGCAATTAGACAAGAGAAAAAATTAAAGGAATCCATATAGGAAAAGAGGAAGTAAAACTCTCACTGTTTGCAGATGACATGATCCTGTACTTTGAAAATCCTGAAGTATCCACGTCAAAGCTACTTGAGCTAATAAATGAGTTCAGCAAATTGGCAGGATACAAAATCAACATGCAAAAATTAGTAATGTTTTTGTACACTAGCACTGAACAATCTGATGGGGAAATCAGGGGGAAAATTCCATTTTCAAAAGCAACAAAAAGACTCAAATATCTAGGAATCAATTTAACCAAAGAAATACAGGACCTCTATGCAGAAAACTATAAAACAATGCTAAAAGAGAATTTAAAAGACCTAAACAAATAGAAAGACATTCCGTGTTCATGGATTGGAAGAATAAATATTGTGTAGATGTCAAACCCAAACTGATTTATAGATTCAATGCAATACCAATCAAAATCCCAACAGCTTACTTTACAGAATTGGGGAAGGCAATTACCAAATTCATTTGGAAGAATAAGTGCACCCGAATAGCCAAAAGCATTCTAAAAAAGGAGACTTACATAGGAGGAATTTCTGCCTGACCTTGAAACATATTACAAAGCTACAGTGGTCAAAACAGCATGGTACTGGCTAAAGGTAGACACATCGATCAGTAGAATAGAATTGAGAATCCAGAAATAAACCCTCTCCTATACACTCAACTGTTTTTTTACAAACCTACCAAGTCCATGTTAACTGGACAAAACATTCTCTTCAACCAATGGTGCTGGGACTACTGGATATCTATAACCAAAAGAATGAAAGAGGACCCCTATCTCGCCCCTTATGCAAGAATCAACTCAAAATGGATCAAAGATCTAAATATAAAAGCCAGGACCATAAAACTACTAGAAGAAAATGTAGGGAAATATCTTCAAGATCTTGTAGTAGGTGGTAGTTTCTTGGACCTTACACCCAAAGCACATGCAACAACAAAAAAGATAAGTGGAACCTCCTCAAAATTAAACACTTTTGCACTTCACAGGACTTTGACAAAAGGGTGAAAAGACAGCCAACTCAATGGGAAAAAATATTTGGAAATCACATATTCAATAAGGGTTTAGTATCCAGGATATATAAAGAGATGTTACAACTCAATAATAAAAAGACAAACAACCCAATAAAAAAATTGGCAAAAGAGTTGAATAGACATTTGTCCAAAGAAGAATACAAATGGCAAAAAAGAACACATGAAGAAATGCTCAACATCACTAATGATTAGGGAAATGCAAATCAAAACTACGAGATATCATTTCACACCTCTCAGAATGGCCACTATTGAAAAGACAGAGAACTACAAGTGTTGGAGAGGATGTGGGGAGATAGGAACACTTATTCACTGTTGGTGGGAATGCAGAATGGTACAGCCACTGTGGAGGACTGTTTGGCAGTTCCTTAAAGAATTTGAATGTAGATTTGCCACGTGACCCGGCAATACCACTACTGGGTATATACCCAGAAGAACTGAGAGCAGCGACACAAACAGACATCTGCACACCGATGTTCATAGTGGCATTATTCATGATTGCCAAAAGTTGGAAACAACCCAGGTGTCCATCAACAGACGAATGGATAAACAAACTGTGTTGTATTCACATGGTGGAATATTATGCAGCTGTTAGAAGAAATGAAGTTGTAAATCATATGACAACATGGATGAACCTGGAGGACATTATGTTGAGCGAAGCAAGCCAGACACAAAAGGACAAATACCATATGATTGTATTACTATGAACCAAATATATTGTGTAACATAGTGTTTGATTAAAAAAAAATTTATATGTATCCAGCACATTTAATTGAGGAATATATGTATTTATTCATGTGTTTACTTTTTAGTTTTTAATTGTTTATATTTTCAATTATTAAATTTACAAAATAAAGTTAAAACTATATATATATATATATATGGGATTCCCATATGCCCCACTCCTCACACCTCCCACTTTTCCCCATTTATCAACTACTTTCATTAGTGTGGTACATTCATTGCAATTGATGAACACAGTTTTAAGTTGTGCCACTAAGTCATTCTTTTTTTTTTTTTTTTAAAGATTTATTTATTATTTATTACATATCCCCCCCCCTTTCTGCTTGCTCTTGCTGTGTGTCCTTTCTTCTGTGTTTTTCTATGTCTGCTTCTTGTCTCCCCCCATCCCCGCGGCGACGCGCCAAGTTGGCCCTCCACGGCGGTGGCTCGTTCCGTTCCAGGGTGGCTCCATTCCGTTTCCACGGGGGGCTCCGCTCCATGTTTTGCGGGCAGCAGTCCTCCATGTTTTTGCGGGCTGC
>PVKH010034745.1:0-11833 GCA_004027955.1 Chaetophractus vellerosus | reverse complement strand
AAAGTCTGATGATTAACAGCAGTGCCTGATAAACACAGATCAAAAGAATTTCTCATAGGGCTTTACTTTTATTTTTCTTAAAACGTCTACTCATTCAGTTTTACTGAAAATTTGCTATATTTCCTCCAAGATCATAAAATCCAGAAGCACGTGAACAATGCTGTGGTTTTAGAAAACATCCCAACAAGAAAACATCTCTCATGAATACAAACTTTAATTTTTCTCTTTTTTATCTCTATTTCCTAATATTTCTGCCAAAGAACAGGTATTTCTTGTGCAATAAACAGAAAGAAGATTCTTACCATGTTTAGCATTTCATCAAAAACTTCTTGAGAGATAAAATGATAGTCAACTCGGTCCCCTTCTCCAAAGTAAGGTGGTCTTGTGGTGTGGCAGGCCCTGAAAATACGAAATAAATAATCTAGTCTATTTCTACAGACTTGAAATTCAACATGGAAACTGCTTCAGGATAAGGTATGTTTTAAAAAGTGAAATTGATCCATGAATCATAAATCTTAAAGTCACCTAACTGTGAAAATACTGTGGTTTTGAAGTACTAGACTGCATTCAGTTGCTATATTCTATAGGAATTATACAAATTTTAGATTATCAGCAACAAATCATTATCTACTACACTTCTAAACTTTCTCCTTGGCATCATAAACTGATACTTAAAGAGCATAATCATAGTCTTCACGAATATACTTTTCCATCCAAGTGCCTTCGTGTTTTCTCTGATCTGCGGGCATTTCCCACATGCTGCCCCTTCCTTCCCCCGACCTGGCTAACCCACTTTCTATTAAGCAGGACTCAGTTTAAGGGTCACCTCCAATAAGCCTTTCCTGACCCCTTATGGCTGGATTATGCACCTCTGCCTATACTTCCACAGCCTCAGTGCATGCTGCCAATTACATTCCAATCACTTGTTCACAACCCCATCTCCTCCACGTTCAAGGGCAGAGGCAATCTTGTTTATGCTCTACTGCCAGTGGTTATTGGCACTGTGTATGAACCTCCTCCGGGAATCCATGATGCAAATACCAAATGGAATTCTCAGCTGAACCAGAGAGGTTTTTGCTGACCACGGTCTAAAATAGCATTACATCCCACCACTCCCCCATGGGCATCACTGGAATCTCCTTTTTTATAAATATATTCTCTACGAATCATGAGGTGAGGACTCTGTCTTGTTCCCCTTGTTCACCACTGCCTTTAACATGCCTGGCACCAAGCAGGCATTCAAATAAATATTTGTAAGATGAATGAACAAAGGAAATACGTGAAGTGGATTGTGGCTGTTATGAAGTCCGGTTTATAGATGACTATGAAAGGGGCTTGTCCATGGTCACACAGCAGGCTAGTTTTGGTCCCAGAACTAGAATATGGAGATTCCAACTAGACCCGGATTCACATTTTCCTATCATTCCATATAACTCTGCCTTCCCAGTGTTAAATTCTGGCAATGCAAACTGATTTTTAGATTATCTTGTAGTTTTAAAATAGGAAAAAAGAACAGCTGAACACCAGATGTGTCAGTTCATTTATCCCCCACAAAATGAGGAGGTAGGTGCTATTATTTTTATTTTACAGATGATGAAACTGAGGCAAAGCAGTTAAGTAGCAATGCCAGAATGATTCCAAAACCAATTTTTTAAATATCACATTAATTAAGAGGGTACATTTATAACCTCAAAAGCTTCTTCATTATGAAATCAAAGACAAATAGTTTTTTATAATTCCTATCACTGTTACTGTTCTGTTATAATCAAGAATGAACTAACCATACTAATAAATTTCAAGGTCTTAACATCACATTTAAATTGTGTACTCAGGAAACAGAGTACATTCCAATAGAAGACTGTCAAAACACTGTGACATTTGTTTTGTTGTTTGACTACACTGGTATTTCCTCAGATGCCTTGGCAGAGACCTGAGACCCTCTGTCTCTTGGTGTCCTTGACAGTCAGCAAAGATGAATCAGTGATTTGGCATCCTGCGCTGCCAACCCTTAGTACAGCCTTTACACACCGTGCTGAATTTACATTTCCCAACAAAGGAATTGAGCGGCAGGAATTTTTTCAGAATTTCTACAAGGAAGCCAAAGCAAAGAAACAATTTGAAGCTCCCAGACAGGTAAATAAAGAGATGGCTTCATTGATGTGGAGAACGGTGATGACAGAAGTATCCACTGTGCAATTTTCTATTAAGCAGGACTTTAAGATGACCTGTGGTTCTTTTTAATCTGTCATCCAATTTTCACAAAGAGATACCTTCACTGTGTAGTTGCTGCCCAAATAGGAACATCTAAGGAAAGAAACACTTTATAGTGAGAGCAATGCTTCACTAAACTTACTTAGAAAAAGTGATGCCAAGTTTTAGACAAAGAAATTGGCTTCCGCCAATATCCCTTCTCTCCCCTGTGTATGTATTATTTCAATTATAATTTACATTTCCGAGTGTTTATATTCATGAATTATTTAAATCGTCGCAAATTAGTTAAATCATGGTTTGTTCCTCTTGACAGACAAAAGAATTTGAATTAGAGATTAAACCCAGTCTACAACCCTGGTCCTAAAGGTCCAAGGGTAAACTTAGACATTTTAAAGGCCTTCATGGACTAACTCAATGCTCCAATTCATTGGCCACTTGTCATTGATGATAACAACAACCCAAGTCCCTGGAGAGGAGGTGAACAGGAGGATCCAGAAGGCCAGGCCAAATCACAGAAACATCCAGGGCAAGGTAACAGGAAGAAAGGGTGTCTAGGAAGAGTTAGCAGGTGGATGGAGTAGAATTTTTAAGGTTGATTCAAAATGAAGCAGATTTACTATTTCAATTCTGGATCAGATTGCCTCAGGAAATAATGAACTTGTTACTGCAAATATGTAAGCAAAGGCTTGGCTGTGAGCTCATCTAAATTCAAGCATATTGCAACATGCCATGTTCTTAGCAAACAAATGGGTATCCACAAAATCTCAGGTATTCCTAGGGCATTTGGTAAATAAGTTAATATGGTCCTAATGCCCAATGAAAATATATGTCAATATATTGCTGGGCACAATTTAAGGGATCATGAAACCAGAAGATTTCAGCACATACTGTGGCTGAGTATCAAATTTCATGAAGTCACTATCTACTTTTCAGTAGCCATACACTACTTTCCTAACTTATCCATCGACATTCTAACTGGTCACCTTAACGCCAGCCCTCCCTCCCCCAAGCCCTTCCCCAAACTGCAGACAGTGAGAACTGTGATCATACCACTCCCCTGCTTAGAAACCCTTTATGACCAGACCCCTGTTCTATTTTTCTGGTCTTACCTCTGCCATCGCCCTTCATACTTCAAGCTTAGCCATACTACAATGTGTACTCCCAATTAGTTTAATGTGCCTGGTGTTCTCCCTGCCTGGAATGCCCTCCCCCTCCTGCCCTGCATTCCCAGTCCCCCTTTACTTCTTCTACCAAATAACCTCTTCTCTCATCACAGCAGTCATCACACTAGCTCCGAGGAAGCAATTACCTGTCAAAATCCCCTAGTAAATTGCACGCTGCCAGGAGGACAAGGCCCATGTCTGTCTGTTTCAAAGTTTTATCACCAGCACATGGGGGGTGCTCAATAAATAATAATTGAATGAATAAATGAGCCATTCCACTAGTTTGTCCCGTCTGTATAAACTGACATTTTAGATAAGTCTGCATTTAACATGTCTGTAGCTCATACCACCCTATTTAGCTAAATAGCTGTGGTCTTTTACTTGACTGTACCGTACCGGTAAAAATAAAAAATATATATATTTGATAATCAACATCATGAGACAGTTATGAAAATAGAGACTGCTATAAAATAGAGATCTAAAGAAGAAGAATAAAGCTGTTCTTTCATGACCATCAGATCACTTTCACTGCCTTAAATCTGAAAGATAAATGGGCAGGATGGATATCGTTTTGTGTTTCCCTCATTATCTAGCACTCTTCCAGGAAGCCATTGATTTGTGTGGTAATATAAAATTAGAAGTAAAGAGATTTTGAAGGCAGTAAATACATATCTGTAGGCCACTCATAACAAATACAGAAGGAACTTCCAAGCTATTTCTAAAATCAAGAAATAGTAAAATCAAAACCTAAGACTAAAGGAAAATCTCTCAGCCATACCAATATTTGTTATACCACTGAATTATGTTTTTAATATTTATGTATCTGGGTACATAACTTAGCATATGAAAATTTCATTAAATTTCTTGGTCTTGGGTCAATGCAATTTAAAAGGAGGTCTAAATACCAGGAGAAAATGGAATCAAGAGGGAAAGAAAAGACTCAAGCAAATGGCAGAGAAAGTGGCTTTGTAAATGTTTATATGTTTCATTGTGAGACTATGTTCATGTCTTTTTTCTTCTATTTAATTAAAAATCAATAAAATTTATGTTGGATAAAGAATAAAAGAAAAGAAAATCTAATTAAGAGCAATGACTTGCCCCTGGGGATGTGCTTCATTTTTATCTTTAGCTTTAATTAGAAAGTTCCTGCATATAATAATGGTACTCTCTTTCTTCCTCAATGGATGAAACTACTAGGTATTTAATACCCCTTTTTATCCAATGATAAAATCTTTGATCCATGCCTTGATGGAATTCTTAGAATGATTTGCCATTGAGCAAACACTGATCTCTGCCGCCATAAGGGTGACAATGAGGGCTGGATGATGTGGCGGGGCCTGCAAAGGGGTGGGGGTGGGGATAGGGTGGGTGAGTGAGTGTGGATGTGTGGAGGGCAGGGGGCTGCTTAGATGTATATCTCCTCTTGCCACTAATTCCATCCAGGAGAGAGAAATAGCAGTGGCAGCAGTAACAGCATTGGATCCCAAAGAGCCAAGTTTATGATTCTTTTATCATCTTGTGCCTCCACACAAATTTCACGTGGCACTAATTATTGAAGGCCTGTGTTCCCCATTAGATTACAGTTTCATTAAGGCAAGGACTTCACCAATTTGTTCCCACTGTATCCTCAGGGCCTAGCACATAGGAGGAACACAAGAAATATTTACTAAAAGTATGGAGGAATAAATGAATGAATCCATCTTTACCTCTATCTATCCATCGGTGGAGGCTGGGAAAGTCGCCTATGCCGTTTCTTGTCACAGTAATTTCCCACTTAATGTTGTAAACAATACCGTTAACTCATTCATCCATTCACTCAAGCAATCAGTTAGTCTTTAACCTAACAAATATTTTTCAAGCACATATCATGTGCCTGGCCATATGCTGGGCACTGAGAACTGTACGGTAAGAAGGGAAGATATGGTCCCTACCCTCAGTGGGTTGACAGATGAGCAGAGAAAACAGACATTGAATAAATCAATTAAAAGCATAACAGGATAAGCATCCTAATAGGAAAAGGTAGGCTTTAATGAAAATGAATAATGTGGGGTGCCTATCCAGGTGAGAATGCAGGGGTAGGCTGGATCAGAATCATGATGATGTATCAGTAAACACCTCCAAGAACTCATATGGCCAAGCATCTCGCATTAGCACATACTATGAGTAAACAAGGCCTGGGCAACCAATCATTTTCAACAAATTTAGTGTCTGAGATGTGAAAGGAATTCTAACTAGAGAAAGGCTTGGCCCCCATAAGTCATTTTGTTTGCTAAAAGTAATTCCAGATTTACACATTAGCACGATAGTCAGGATACCTCTGAAATACATTTTGTCCTAGTTTGACCCTCCACTCATTGTGTTAACCTTATTTTTTCAAACAGGTTCAGCACTTCCACCCCACCATATGCACATAATGGCACTCTATACATTTTTATTCTAATATTCTTAATTTATTTTTCTTCACGGTGTTTAAAAATATATTAACCAATAAATGATTCTATAGTATTTATATCCCAGAGTTGCAGAAGACTGTAACTTTTGATCTCTAAATAAATGGACCTGTTTAAAATAGTATTTGTATTGTTTGAACATGCATAGCTTAAGGGAGGGAACTTCTTGTGACATTAGAAAATGATTTGCATTTATTTTTCTTGCTATTCTATAGATCTTTGTAGTCACATCCTCAGATCACTGACAGACACCACTGATCTAAAAGCAATTTCTTTTTTGCCATATGTAAAAAATAAAAGAGGAAAGCAGTGTAAGAGACCAGAGTGAGAATTCTAAATTTGATTCCCAGAAATCTTTACAGAGTGGGTAAATCCTGTTGGAGGTTATTCTGGATGGTTCTAGTTTTCCTAATACTCTCTTCTATTTTAATTGTGTCCTTAGGAAATCACTCTGCAAAATATCTGCTCCAGAAAACCAAATCTGAATTGAACGCTAACCTGAGGGAAAGGAAAGGGGAAAAAAATTGCCGTCCCTTTTCTTTCCTTCCTCCTGAAAAATGCCACAAACTGGGAAGATTTGTCTGGAGATAAAGAAGCTGACGTGCCGGCAGCATGTGTTCCAGGCAGAGACTGGTTGGGGACTGTCCCTGAGGCACAGACCTGCCCGGCACACGTCCCAACATCACGACTCATGCTGCTATACTGCACGGCAACAGGGCAATCCTGCACTCAGACACCACGATGCCTAATTAAAAAGTTGTATGTTTTCAAACCCTGGAGAGTGATTTGTGCTAGCCCTGAGTTAAGTTAAAACTTTTGGAAGATTAAAGTTTTTTAAAATATTGTGTATATCACAATGTAATAAATGTCAAAGAAGGTGACGAGCCTTTTATGGAAAAGATGCATAAATTCATGATCAACCATGTTGGTGGAGAGGGGTCCCCGGTATGTGTTTATTATCAGGGTCACAAGAAGCAATTTTTTTCTTCTTGTTAATGGTTAAGTTCTTGTATTAGTAAGAGTATACTTTAGCAATCAACTCTACCACATTGATCAGAATGGGACAAGAATGAAATACTCATGCTTTCCAAAACCAGCTAAGCATGTTGATTCAATATTTTCAATAATTTGCCTTCAAGGAACTAAAACTTTCATCGTGCTTTGTCCTTACCAAGAGTTAATAGCTATTGAACATTTCATTTACTTCTAGCCCCGCTGTAAAATGTAACTTAAATATTAAGCTGTTTTGTTTTGAACTTGCTTAGAATAGCCAAAATTAGCAATATCTGAGATTTTACAGCCTTAAAAGTCAGTAAACACACTTACCCGTATCTGAAGTAGGTACTAAACTGTCTGCAGAGGCGGTGGGCAAGTTCTCGTTTACCACAAGCTTGAGGACCAGCTAATATCAACATGGGATAAGGCGCATCCAGACTAGGAAGGGTACTGCAACAGGATAAGAGTCAATTATTGTCCTAGTCCACTCAGGTATGCAGGGTATTAACTATATCCAATATGTAAAGTTTCTATGTCATGGACATAATTAATGCAATTAAATGAGTACTTGCTATATGTATACCCTGAAAAGAAGGATAGTCCCACCTTCCAGAAAGAAGTAGATAAAACATAAAAATAATATAGCATAGATAACAAATCAGGTAAAATTCAAATACATGTAAATTTACCTTAACAAGAGTTTTTAAAAAGAAAAATATGGTAGATCTATTAGTTCTTGATTGCTAAAGTTATTACCCAAGAACTTGAAAATTAAAGAACTAAAACCAGCCTCTGAGAATTAAACTTTAATATCCACACTTACTGGATTGGAATGCAGATATGCAAAGCAAACTTAATAGTAATTTTACCTGGGTAATTACTATGTACCAGGTATTATTCTAGGAATTTTACACACATTACTCATTTAATTATCACAGAAGCTTATTATCTCCCAATATTTGCTTCTCAAACAAGGACCCACACTGAGGAGAAAATTGTGTAAACAGAGACAAAAGAAAGAGAAAGTATAGGCCAAGGTAGGGGAGGGGAAAGAGACAGGGAATCTTAGAAAGCAAGCCACCATATTTTGAACACTTCACAAAATCAACAGAAGAAATTAATACAAGGCATAAAAAACCAACATAAATTGGAACTAGAAAAGCCAGTAAATTACTAGAAATAAAAGGAAAAAAAAACATGTCAGAATTAAAGACTAAACTAGAAGGAACATAAAAGAGAGTAAGAACCACATTTAATGCTTTAAGAGAAACAGTTTAAAATTGTTTTTAATTAAAAAGAAATAAAGGCCCACCCAAATATGACCAATGGATTTTTGACAAAGGTACAAAAGCAATTCTTCAATGGAGGAATGATACCCTTTTCCACAAGTGGTGCTGGAGCAATCGAGCATCCACAGGCTAAAAAATAAGACTAAACCTAAACCTACACTTTATATAAAAATGAACTCAAAATGGAACATAGACTAAAATGGGAAGTATAAATTATAGAATTTTTAGAAAAAACAAAACAAAAAACAGGGCTAGGTGAAGAGTTCCTAAACTTGACACCAAAAGCATGATCCATAAAAGGGAAAACTGACAAATTGTGCCTCATTAGAATTTAAAAATTTTGTTGTGTGAAAAGTTTAAATAAAAAGACAAAGTAAAGACTGGAAGAAAGTATTTGCAAACCTACATATCTGACAAAGAACTAGCATCTAGGGTATATAAACAACTCTCAAAACTCAACAATGAAAAAACAAATTAGAAAATGGGCCAAAGACATGAACAAACATCTCACTGAAGAGGCTATACAGATGACAAATAAGCACATGAAAAGATATTCAATATCCTTAGCCTTTGGAGAAATACAAATTAAAACCACAATGAGCTATAACTATACACTTACCAGAATGGCTAAATTTTTTTAAAAAATGACATCAAATGCTGGTGAAGATACAAAGAAACTGTACCACTTATCCATTGCTGGTAGGAATATAAAATGGTACAGCCTGTCTGGAAAAGCTGGCAGTTTCTTAGAAAAGCAAACATGTGCTTACCATGTGACCGAGCAAATGAAACCTAAATTCACACAAAAACCTGTATATGAATGTTCATAGCAGCTTTATTTGTAATAGCCAAAAACTGGAAATCAGCCCAAATGTCCTTCAATGACAAATGGTTAAACTAACTGTGGTACATACATACCATGGTATACTACTCAGCAATGAAAAAGAGTGAACTACTGATACACACAACAACTTTGATGACTGTCCAGGGAATTATGCTGAGAAAAAAAAAAAGGCCAATCCCCAAAGTCAAATGATTCTATTTATAGAACATTCTTGAAATATTATATAGAGGCAGAGAATGGATTAGTAGTTGTCAGGGAGGGGAAGAGGAAAGGAAGTGGCAGTGGCTATAAAAGGGTAGCACAAGGGATCCTTGTGATGAAACTGTTATGTATCTTAACTGGAGGTGTGCTCACTGAATCTACACATGTAATAAAATTGCATAGACCTAAATACACACACAAGTACATGGAAAACCGGTGAAATATGTTAAGTTGGGTGGATTGCATGAATGTCAATTTCCTGGTTTTGATATTATGCTATAGTTATGCAACAGTTATCATTGAGGAAACTGTGTGAAAGGTATAAGGAATTTCTCCATATTATTTCTTATAACTACACATGAATCTGCAATTATCTCAAAATGCAAAGTAAAAGATAAATAAATGACAAAAGAAAGAAAAAGGATTTGAGAAAAAGTGACAAATAATGAAGATAGGCAAAGAAGATCCGACATAGGAACAGTAGTTGTTCCTGAAGAAGAAACCCAAAGCAAAGGAAGAGAACAAACATTAAAGATAACTCAAGAAAAGTTTTCTTAAATAAAATTTAATTTAAAAAATTTCATTGACAGAGCACTCAGCATTCCTGAGAATATAAGTCCAGAACAACTAATATTATTGATGTTTAAAGAAGAAAAAAAAAGGCACTGGTCAACTAGAAAAAAAGAGCACAGGGATTATAAGGGAAAGAAAATTAAATCATTATCAGACTCTGCCCGCAACATTTTATTCCAAAAGAATTTTAAATTTATTTGAGGGAAAAAGTGTGAATCATTGATTTTGTATTTAGTAAAATTGACTTTCAAGTATAAAGGACACAAATTATTATCCACATTCATGAATTCAAGGGATACTGGTCCTACAACCCTTCCTAAGAAATCTACTGGAGAACAACCTTCTTACAACCATAATGACTAGAGATAAGAACAAAGACTGGTGGGAAGCAATAAATATACAGTTACCCATAGAACTAGTACTAAATTAGAGTTAAGAGAGAGAAAGTAAAGCCTGTGATGGCTATATGTTCTAACAATATAAATATAGGACACTAGTTTTAAAATTGGGAGGTGTTGAATGAGAACAGCACAGGCAAAACATTTTTTAATGTTTTCAGTAATCATATTGGTAGCAGTATGAGTATTGTTATTCTGAGACTGGTGTGTTTAATATAGGATTAAAAAATGAGTCATCATGGGATATTCTAATTCCATCTTCCCCTGTATCCATGAGAACCAGGATTCTTTGTGTGGAAGAAAGGAGATACAGATATAATAGAGAGGAGGTTAAGTAAAAGCTCTGTAGTCTTGAAATTGAGTTGTAAGTACCAATATGAATTCAGGAGATATTATATCCATCTCTATATAGATAGGTAGATACAGATAGATCTATCTACATGTAGTATAGATAAGTACAGATAGATTGAATAGATATAGGTAAGTATGGATAGGATGGCTGGCTGGCTGGCTGGCTGGCTGGATAGATGGATAGATGGATAGATTAGATGACAGACAAAGGTGTGTGAGAGAGAGGAGAGAGAAGGAAAGAGGTGGGAGAGATTGATTCCTAGCTTGGTCCACTAGAAATTATTACAAACCCAGTAGCA
The DNA here is from genome assembly GCA_004027955.1 of Chaetophractus vellerosus. Classification (NCBI taxonomy): domain Eukaryota; kingdom Metazoa; phylum Chordata; class Mammalia; order Cingulata; family Chlamyphoridae; genus Chaetophractus; species Chaetophractus vellerosus. The sequence continues at coordinate 1,058 of PVKH010034745.1, read as the reverse complement.
ATGAACATGAGTATCCTTACTGCCCAGAATTTGATTGTGAAGTACCATTTCACCCTAAAACAAACCAGGGCTTCCTGGAGAAATGGCTGATTCCAGATTTGGGACAGAAAATATACAAGATGAGCCTGGATAACCTTATCATACCAGATAGCAAGGAACCTATTGAGGAGTACCAGGCTAGAGTTAAGATTCTGCCATGTTATTTAAATATTGTATTCTCGTCCTGATCGTGCCAGGAGAGGGGACAGTGATTCCCTAATAATGCAGCACAAAAGCCCCATAATCCAAAAGTCAGGACTCCTGCCCTGGAGTCAAATGTCTGGTGCTGTCAGAGAGTTGAGCACTGCCCCAGAGTGGGAAGGGAAATGGCACACCAGCTACTGATCCCATGTCCGTGAGTGCCCGCAATGACTGCTGCTGCATTCTGGAGCATCCTGGCCTGCTTAGGCATTTGCTCTTGTTTGCCTGACAGCCAGAAATGATCAAGAAATACTTTTTTATCAAATATTTCTGCAAATTTCTTTGATATATATATTTTTAAATAAATGTACCCTAAAGCATGAAACAAGCGGCAATCTCGTAAACTAGAAAAGAAAAACAAGGACATGTCTTTCCTTTAAATAAAATGTGCTTTTCCAGATGTATGCAAATAAATGATGAATCATTTCACCTAGAGGGCTACCATAAACATATAAAACAGTCAATGTTGACATTATTAAATTAAATATAAAAATCATGTCCCAGGTGCAAAATAAAACATTTTGCTCTCTGTGGGAAACCAACCACTGTGAACTACAGGAGCAAATACTGCATGAAGACGATAATTCACTCCTTCCAAGAGATTTTACAAGTATTTTTAAAACGCCTTTGGGTATTGATAGAATTTCTGAATTACACTTATAGCATAAATGACCATCTGCTCCAACAGATTGTTTAAAAAGAAATGGAGAATCCATGGTAAATCTGTCTTCGAACCTAGAGGTGAGAGACTCTATCCATGTGCTCAGTCAAGCTGGGTGACTCCTCACTGCTGGGTTGATTCTAACACAGTGCAGTCT
>PVKH010034744.1:0-11824 GCA_004027955.1 Chaetophractus vellerosus | reverse complement strand
AGTGAATGAAGGAATGAATGAATGGGAAGTCTAAGACAGCGCGACACAGGCAGGTGGGCCAGAACCAGGCTGAAGCTCAAGGTCCATCTTGGTGTGATGAAGACCAGATAACATCAGGGGTCTGAACCGAAGACTGGGGCTTGGGGCCACTATTAGCTGTGTGGAAATGTTTTCATGTTGAATCATTGTGTTTGGCCCCCAAAGAGACATAAGGAAATCTTTTAAAGGTCAAACCAAAGCCCTCGCTAATGGTTTTGTGTGACAAACACGGCCCTAGAGAACCGCGTCCCCGTGAGCTCTGTCATTATTATGGTGAGATTTCTAAGGTGGTTATGCTAAAACCCTCCGTTTGCTCATGACTGTGCATTTACAGTTTGAGGCTCAGGAGAGAGCACCTTGACTTACCAGAGGCATTGTCACAAACTCTTAATGATAGCGCAGTGCTATCCTAGCGGGTTAAGTTGTCACATCCAGGTCTTTTAGCACTGAATTCAATGGAAGTCTCTTAATATCTCAGACTAGACACTGTGCGGATTAGTTAAATGGAAACAATCAAGGGAGAACTGTGAAGGCCCGAGTTTTCAAATCGGGTGTCTTAGTTGATGTTCATAATGATGCCGAGAAGGGGATGCTCTCCATTTTACAGAAGAAGACACAGGGGGTCAGAGGAGTTTGGCCTGCGGAATCTCTGGTAGTCCAGATTCCAGACTGTATTCTGGAAGAAAGAATGGGAGAGCCCCAAATGCAAGGCCCGGGCTGTGGTGAAGCCATCCTCCCCAACTTGAAGTAGAGGACACCCCAAGGGCATTTCCATGCAAACGGCCTGGTACCCTGGCCAAGCCAGGAAATAGAAGTGGTTTTTCCAGCCCAACGTTTCACTCGGTAGTGTTCAGCTGGCTCTCCTGGAGGGTGCAGACCGTGCTTGGGAAGATGCTTGTTCACTGGGGAGCTGGGTGCCGAACGCAGGAGAGGAGAGCGGAGTTCTTTATTGACAGCTGAATGTGATGAAGATGTCGAGGCCGCTGTCTGGCTAATGACAGACTGGTCCCCAGTTGCTGAATTGACTAAAGCTGGAGCACTGGGGCTTTCTGTCCATGATTCTTCCCGTGAAGTAAAGGCAACAAAGGGTGCTCTGTTTCTCTGGGGTTCTGTTTGTTGTTTTTTGTAACAATTGGGACTTTCACAGAGAATAGGCAGAGTATATGTTTATGCCAAAAGTGACAGACTATTCCAGGATTATTGTGAGCCTCTACTTGTCTGGGTTCAGAATTCTCAGCTCATGCCATAAATTTTCAGTACTGTAGGAAAAAGAATAACAGATATGGTTAAATTTTCATTTTGCACATAAATCATAGCCCTTGATATTTGCTCCCACTTGGTGTAGACTTTGGCGCCAGCGTTTGCATCTGTTTAATGACTTTGAACTCAGACTGTGAAGACGATTATTACGAATGCATCAGCTTTCGGTGGCCTCTTTTTGCCAAGTGCATCTCTGCAGCGCGAGCTAATTAAAACTTGGAATCATATCCTGGGTGGGGAAGTTTCTAGCAGTCCACAAAGAACTGTTTCCTGTCTTCTCTGCCAGTCTTCCTTCATCCTTTTTAGAGCTCATTCGGTGTTAACCAAGCAGCAAATTAGGAAGGTGGGACTGCCCTTGTTTGGTAGATGGAAAAGCTAAGCCAGAGACATGACTGGGGGGCAAAGAGACCTGTAACCCTGGATTTCTGACTCCTCAACCAGAGACTGGTCCCAGTGTCCACCACTGAAAACACAAGCATGGCCAAGGAACCCTGAGCTCTGAATCCAATAGAGAAAAGGCCATCCACTCCCAATCTCTAGTGATGGGATGCCATTTGTCCAAAGAGGTGGGTGCAGCTGTCTTCCCCGTGGAGCCATCTGGGAGTTAACAGAGAGCTAAGATGGGGCAAAACTTGCCCGTCGATGGCCACACCAACTAGGGTGACCGCTGCCTTCAGTGACAGTCCAGGAGAACAGGCGGGCAGCAGGGCACGGTGAGGGCGGCTGGCGGGGCGGCATGGTTCCAGTTCAGGTCCTCTCGGCGCACACAGGCCCGCAGCTGTGTTCCAGCAAATATTAAACATGGGCATGGAGGGTGAGCCCTGGCCAGCGAAGTACGTGAGCAACAGGAGGTGGTGGTGATGGCCTGCACACGCGGCTTGACGAGACGCGGCCGGGTCTTTCGGAGGGGTGCTCTGGCCCAACCTGCAAGCCTGCGCGTGACACGCGGGGAGGGCAACAAATCCTGGGGGGCGGCTGAGGGACGCTAAGTGTGCGGAGGTCTGCCCCAGAGGCCAAGGGAGAGCTTGGGTGTATCTGCCATGGAGAGTGTAAGTGAAGACCAGCTGAGGCTGAAATAATAGAAGCAACAATACTGTCCAACTGGGGGGCCCCGGCATCACCCCGTCTGATGGGACTCGGTGGTGCCTGGTTGAGCACCTTTCGCGGGGCTCTCTGAAAGCGAGTAGCTGTCCTGAGACAAAGTCCTTCAGCAGCTGCCAGCTGGCTCCTTTCCGCTGGTCTAGGGCTTCTGAAGCCCATCTTAAGATGAACCAAGCCCTCCTGGCCTCCGTCCTGTGGTTGTGAGGGAAGGGGGGCCCTCTCCCCTTGGCCCATCCAAACCCGCGAGCCTGTCACCAAGCAGTGAGTCGGGGACAACCTTCCTCCTCTGCAGAAAGGACCACGCTGTCTTCTCTGAAATGGTTCAGAAGTGACAGGAACTCAAAGAAATGGACTAACTGCTCCTGGCCTTGAGTTTAAGAAGCCTGAGGTTTTATGTGTGTGTGAATATATAGATATCCACATCTAGAGAGAGAAAGACGCCTACTGCTATCAAAGCGGAGTTATGAGTTATAATTAAAGGCATTCTTTCAAGGGAGGGGAAAGTTAGAGCAATAGTTTGCCTCAGGGAGAACAGTTCATTTCTGAATCAGTGCACTTGGATGAAGCTGGCTTTTCCAGTACTGTCTTGAGAAGGGGCAGAGGTTGCTTTCCAGCGTCACGGAATGCGCAAATTCAGATCAAGCCAATGTGGAGTTCCTCAAGACAGCTTGTCTTCCCCCTCCCCTACGTTTTGCCAGCCCCTGAGCTCCTCTGCTGTGTGCCTGGCTGATTCCTCAGAGCCAGAATGTTCCGTATCTGCTCAGCCAGCACCATTCCTATCATTTTTGGTAACCGAGGCATCACGCCAATTCAGACATCATAAATCCCCATGGTTTGGGGTGTTTGGGGTAAAGATGGCGGGAAGCAGAGTTGTCCCTGAAGCTCTAACCTGGTTTTTCTTTTTATCTACTGCAGGGACGGATCTGCAGAAAAGCCGGCAAGTCAAAAAAGTCCTTCAGCCGCAAGGAAGCTGAGGCTACCTTTAAGAGTTTGGTGAAGACTCATGAAAAATACGGCTGGGTCACCCCGCCCGTGTCTGACGGCTGATGTCTGCAACGACGTGCACTAGACGCGCCAGCCGCCTCTCCACGCACAGATTCCCCACCTCCTCCCCAACGCCGCGCATCGCATCCTTTTTTACTCCGGCCGAGACTGTATCATGAATGTCAATGGGACGCTTTAAGTTATTTATGAACAAATGTGTACACTGGGAGGCAGAGGGAGCAGACGCTGTTCGGGATTATGTTTCGATTATAAATGAATGATCAACTCTAAGTCACTTTAGAACAAACGTTGAGATGGTGACGTTTCCCAGCCCCCCTACCCCTCCCGCCTGCTCTGGCCACATTGTCCTTAGCTTCTTCCCATGACAGCAGCTCCCACGAGCAGGCAGGAAACTCGAGGCCCTGCTCGATCGATTTCCACGTGAATGGCGCCGTTCGTATTTAATAGGGACGTGTGCGTCCCCGTACATGTTTGCCGTACCCTGTATCTGTCTCTCTTCCCGGCAGGTCGACATAATGAAGACATGTCTTTCTGTGGCCCCGTGGTCTGCTGTGACGACATTTAAACCTCATTTGTGCTATGACCTCTGGCTCATGAAAACAAAAATTTAATATCGCCTGATTCCAGTGATTTAAAAACACCGCTGCCCATTTTGGTTAACTGCTCTCTCTGCTGATTTTGTGATATGCTGTTGTCCTCAGATAAACCAGCACCATTAGGTGAGAGGCAGGGGACGCTGCGGCCACCGTGCACTGGCCGGGACGGACGCCAGGGCATCTTCCCTGGGTCGCGGAGCAATGACGGGCAGGTGGGAGCGGTTCCTTCCGATGCTACCAAGCACTCCTGGGACAGTGCATTTGTGTTCCTGTCTTCTCCCAGCTGGCCAGACAGCCACCAAAAGCAAGAGACAATTCACCATTCACTGAAGTCATCTGACTCATTTTCTTACATGTGCTAGTGACAGTGAATGCCAGAACTTCCAAAGGACACCAAGTGATCGTACGACGGTTTGCATGAGCGGATTTATTTCTTCACCCAGTAGTCACTTGTGTGGCCCCGAGGCTGGGATGTGTGGGCACCCTGCTGTGATATGTATGTCCTGTTATTTAACTCTCCGCCATTTCCTTTTATCTCTTCTGTTAAGTTCCTTAGAACTTCCTAGGAAACTCCATGAAATGAGGAAATGCTGTTTATAATAATATGCGGAAAGAGGTAAAAATGTTCATTCCAAGTGGAAAATCTTATTGGACACATTTTAAATAAAATCATGCATACCTGACTCACTGCCTCAAGAACCAGTCAATGTGAGCTAGTCCTTCATTTAAAATATGTTTAAATTTTTTTAATATTTCAAATACAACAAATACCGTGACGCGCACACTGGGCACTGCATTCTTGGGCAAAGTACAGGAAATGAGTCTTTGAACCCTGCAGTCTTTGTAAACACACAGTGCATTAAAATTGGAAGCTGGAAGCCTTCAGAAGGCTGATCTGACCAAACTTGAATCTTGCCAGTTGAATTTGACCAGTATGAGGGAAGAGAGGTCTTCTTGGCTGAATGTGTAAAATTCCTCAGGCAGTTCTGGGTAATCTGGAGATGGGTTTGTATTAAAGACCAGGCAGTCGGCTCCCTGTCTGGTAATTGACCAAGTCTGCCCTGAATTGGTACTTTTATTTGTCAGCACTTTCTTACATGGCTCTGCTGGGCCAAAATGACAGGGTGTGAGCGTCCCGTCCACGTCCCCTGGGCGTGGGCACTCACGGAAGCCGATGACACTGACTTACCGCCGTTCTCTCACCCGACCCTGGTCCTGGAGACCTGGCATTTAGCCCATGGTCTCTGGGCCCTGGAACTACTTGTCCACACTATGTCAAGAGCTAGGACAGAGAAGTCTTCTTAGGAAAAGCACCTGAGTTTGCTTCTACACTTTCTCCTCTTCCGACATAAAATTAAAAGCAGCTTCCCTTTAGGAACCACCTGTATATATAATTCCAAAGTGTGCCAGTGCTGTTTATTAGTGATGGGAAAGTCACCGGCAGCTGTTTCGGGGCAGCCAGGAGGTTTGTCAGAACCTAAGGGTGGGCAAGGTTATTGCCTGCAGCAAGCTGGGGGCGGGGCGGGACATTTGGCTTGATTTCAATCTCTCTGTATACCCTGAACTCGACTTCTTTTGCATGGCACTTCCATCAGGTCTGTTAGAAATTGGGCGTTATCAAATCTAACATTTCTTTGATGAGAAGAAATCCCTTTCTTTTTCGTAAATTGGTAAGAACGCTTCATCTTAAAGCAATGGAGAGTGAGTGAAAGCCCGACTGCCACGAGAGCTGCTTCTCTGGCCGTCCGGGCCAGCGCCGGCCAGCGCGTCAGTGCTCGGTCAGACGGAGGGGCCCGGCGGTTGGCTCATTCTTACGACACTGTGTGTCCGCTCCTGACTGTCATATCAGACCGTCCAGACCTTGGCCACAAACCTCATTCCACTCCTCTGAGGTAGGTGCCATGTGAGAAAAGCTCGTTCCAGATCCAGGGAGCCTGGGGATGCTCCTGTTTCCACACATGCCGAGGATAAACCCGCTGGTGAAATCCAAACCTCTTCAGGCAGACAGTGAGGGAAAACTGGGACAGGAGGTGCAGACTCACACGCCTCCATTGCCACGTGAACCAGGCCAGAGGCCACAGGGCCAAAGAAGGGAAAAGAATACAAACTCTGCTGCATGCTTCCCCTCAGTGCAAAGTTCCTGCCTGTTCAGTGGATTTCCCGGGCCCACTGGCCCTTTGTTCTCCAGGCCATGAGAGCTGCAGATGGCTGGACAAGCCAACTTTCTGCAAAATAGAGGCCCACTGGTGTCTAGCAAGCTTTATGTGGGCAGCAACACAAGTACCTCTATGTCACACCCCCACACAGGCACATTCTCTCATGAGGACACACAACCTCTGAAATCCATTACTCAGAAACACTGGGACCCAGGTCTAAATTTGTCAGCTCCCAAGTTCCCTCCACCTATGAAAAATTTGACCTTATATTTTGAAAGAAAAATCTGTGGATGTGGGAAAACACACAAAATTGAAAGCCCAAAGACTGAAAGACTGTCTATCTGACTTAAGCAGACTTCAGCTCTCTGAGCCTCAGTTTCCTCAGGTGTAAACCCTACCTGGATCAATGTGAGAACTGACCAAAATGATGGGGTGGGGGAGGAGTGCTTGAGAAAGCCAAAGTTGTTGTATGAACATCATGTTTCATTTTTATAGCATCAGGTAATTTAAATTACAACAACAGGCTCCAATTAAAACACACTTTTGATAATGGTCGAGAATGAACTATTACAATTGTTAAAATACAATTACCTTGTAATCATAGATTTGCTTTCTGTCCCCAGTCCTCTAGCTTATGTCAGAAGATCAACCATATTTACTGACCATCCCTCGTTCTCTCTGCATTCTCCTCTGTGCTCTCTCAAATGCAGACATTTAAAGCATAGCTCTTTCCCTGGAGGGACACCTAAGACAAGAATAACACTGAGGAACCAGCAAGTAAGACCAGACAGAAGATAATTAAGTGCCAAATTGCTTTGCTTAGATTATAGCCATTGTGCAAATCCAGATGTTCCCTGACTCATAACCAGGGCAAGTTTCATGGCATCCGTTGTGTTTGAGCTAGGACCAGGCGAAGGAAAGAAGAAGGGCAGGGATAGAAATGAGAGAGGGTCTTAGGACCCATAGAAGGTGTGGTCTGTGCCCTCACTGGCCCTGGAGATGAGAACTGGGTGACTTCTTGCCACTTCTCACCTGCAGGGACCCTCTCCATAGAGCTGATTTCAGGAGGCAGGATACATGCAACTTCAATGCCTAAAGTGGCTTGTGAAGCTCACTCTATACATAGGAATGATATTTCAGACATGGTGCTTTATCTACTTCCCCCAGCATTATGCAAAATTGTTATGTTTTGCTTTCTGGAGGGACAGAACTTACTTTCCAACTGTAGTGAGGATAAAGCCATGGAATCAAGAGGCCATTAAGCCTAAACTTTACACACGCATCGATGGAGGGACCCAAGGCCCAGAGAGCTTGAGTTCATTGGGTAAAGTTAACTGGAGGACTGAATCCCGGGCTGCCATGTTGCTGGTGCTTCCTGGTCCTCCGAGATGCTTTCCATGAGAACATTAGCCACATCCAAGCACACGCTTTTTACCCAAACTTGAGTCAAGATAGCCACAGATCTTCCAAGCTGGCCATGAGTCACCCAAAGTTAATTCTTTATGTGTCCCAAGTGATTTGGTGCAAAGGATATATCAGTTCCACTCCCAACTGCTTGGGAAGCTGTGGAAAGGGGCTCAGGACCTGTGTGATCACAATCCTTTCTTTTTGTCAAAGACAGCAAAATAATGTGAGGCTCCATTCCTTAGCTTTCTGCTGTAGTCTATCTTCTCTTTCTGATTTTGACAGCCTCCAGTTCACACAGCATTGAGTATCATTCACCCCCAGGGCCCATCTCACCCACATGGAAAGGCCAAGCAAACACTGTTGACATTCAGAAAGGCAATAAGCAAACTCAGCCTGGTTCCAAAGAAACCCAGGGGCCAAGTGTGCTGGCCAAACAGAAATAATCAAAGCAGAGTATTGGAATATTGGAATAGAGGAGAGCTCCAAGGGAGAGCAAGATCTTCTTCCAAGATTGTACCAGGGCTGGACAAAGAGCGAGGGGGGCTGAGCAGGGTCGGGCACCAATGTCACCTTCTTGGGTGGATGAAGCAGCCTATAGTGAGGGGATGAATAACTGACCTGCTTCCCACCACCTATTAACCCTTTTCTCTTGCAGAGTTAAAACTAGGAAGTTGCTTCCCCATTTCTTCCACTGGACATCAACTACGTGACTGTTCTACTTTGTTGACTCACAGTCACTTTGCATCTCTAGATCTTGGGCAATCATTGGCGATGACATGAAGTGAGCTAAAATAGAAACATGCTGTCAGGTGCTGGGTTTCTTCCCTCCTGCTCACCTTCTCTCCAAATGTGTTTTTTTTAAGGAGGTACCAGGGATTGAACCCTTGATCTCATATATGGGAAGCAGGCTTTTCAAACCACTGAACTATACCCACTCCCCTCTCCCAATGTGATTTCATTCTATAAATGCAGTTGTCATTATGATGGTAGGGTGCCAAGTGTCTGTCATGGGTTTTCTGTAAGCACCCAGACTATCAAAATTCACATGGGGACTTCGGTGTATACTCTTCACAAGGCCACCCCACTCTGTGATCCCAAAAGGAGAGAAAAAAATGCACATGCCATAAAACAAAAGGGAAAGAATTTCTTATCCAAAGAGGATGAATGACTGAGTCAAATAATCTAGAGGCACTGCCTGAATGGGGAAAACGATGATTCTGGAAAGCAAAACTTTAAACCAATAAGCAGCTTTACACAGAATATGTGTCACATCCCTGCATGAAGGTCCACCTTCAGTTGCTGCTCAGTTTTCCCACATGTTATCATCTTTGGCCCGTTGTGAAGGGCTTTTTTGTTGTGTAGTGCCCTCTGATCTTCTGCACTTTAAACTTATTTGTGGTTTGCCAGATGGAAACTTTGAAGCATGTCACGGCTGTTCTCTGTAAAAATCAATGAAATGTAACTGCACCAAATCACATTAAAGCATGATTCAGAAGATTTCTCCTTCAGCTGCCATTTGCATTCTCAATATTTCTAAACTTCTTTGCCAAAGAGTCTCATTAAAGTTTCTTAACGTGATTGAAATTGTGTGCATAGCACAAAACTCCAGCCTAAGTGACTACTGAGTTACAGAGCTGTATCTGTGGAAAAGAGTTACAGAGCAGTAATTCTGGAAAGTGACAATCTTCATATACCCTAAGCTCAATTTATTTGAAAGGTACTTCAGCTAACTTTTCGCCCTAGCATGTAAGTTGTTGTTAAACTTTGATTTTAAATTGTTTATCAGAAGACTTTCTTGGCTCTTGTCAACACTCCAGATCATTTTCTTATAAAATCTGAAAATGTGGCTATTTTAGCGTTGTGTCGGTGTAGGCTGTGGAGTCAATCTGCCTGGGTCGAATTCCCCTCTGCCCCTGTTACATGTGCAACATTAGGTCAGGAACTTATTAGCCTACCAGAAACACAGTTTCCTTCCTAAACTAAAATTGAAAAGCTAAAATCTACCATCGAGGAAAGCTATAGGAAAACAGGCAGTTTATGTGTTGTACCAAGCCTAGTTGTGGGGCTTGAAACCAGCACTCAATAAATTGTTTTGAAATAACAATGAGATGGATTTGATAGTCAGACTGACAGCTTGTGTAGCTGTTAGGATGAATGTCCAGGCTCTTCACTTCATCCCAGTTGAATCTGCCTCCTTTCCTTTGGGTGAAAACACAGATCTCTCATCAAAGGGCATTGACACTTGGAATCCCCTTGGGGCACTGGAGATGGGTGTATCCAAAAGGTGACTTCAGTGGTCTTTGAATCTGTGTGCATGGACATCCTTTTTTTTTTGTTATTTCACATTTATTTATTTATTGGTTACATATCCCGCACCCCTTTCTGCTTGTTTTTGCTGTGTTCATTTCTCTGCGTTCTTCTGTGTCTGCGCTGTCTCCCCCTGCTGCGGCGACGCGCCGAGCCAGGTCACCACGCAGGCAGCGGCTCTGCCCTGCTTGTGGGCAGCTCTGCTTCCGTTCCTGGGTGGCTTTTTGCTCTGTTCACAGGCAGCTTTGCTCCATTCGCAGGCGGCTCGCCCTGCCCGTGGCGGCTTTGCCCCGCCCACGGCAGCTTTGCCTTCTCAGGCAGTCTGCCCACTCGGAGAGGCCCCCGGGAACCAAACCCGGGGACTCCCATGTGGTGTACCAGCGCCATATCCACTGGGCTATAGAGCCGGCCCCTTTGGACATCTTTTTTTAAGGCAAAATTTAAAGGCCCAACAGGATTGGGTGGCCTGGACCCTGATGCGAGCAATTCTTGCAGTGGTCTCTGTGCCAGTTAAAACAACATAAAATTCCTGCCCTTGACCTCTACCTCATTCGCCATCCAAGTGTTGGCCTTCAAGAGCTCTATTTCCATGCCAGAACAAATGCCACATGGTATTGGAAATATGCTGTTTTTATTTAAACAGGGAGAACTGGAAGAGATATGAAGGCACCATGCACATAAACTGTTTGCCAACGTGGGGTTAAAATATCTCGCAATTACTTTATCCAGCCTTCAAACGTAGGACAGGGCAGGGATTGGCCAGGACAAAAACAACAGGGTCAGAATAGAGGGATGTTTTGAAACTATGACTTTTTTTAACTTAGGAAATTTTTTAAAAAGAATTTTTTAAGTCATTAAAGATTTTCTAATAAAGAATTTTGAAGGTTAAATCCAATCTAATCATTCTAAACATTTCCAAGTTTCCCATAAAGGACCATTCCTCTTTTTTTATTATTTTCCTCCATATGCAAAGTTTTTAAGTTCTTAAAAGATCCTTTGGAACTATTGTCTCATTTCATCTCCCTAGCAATGCTGAGAGGTAATTTAGAAGGAGTATATGCTGAGTTTATAGCTAAAAAACAGGTATTAAAAAGCATACCTAAAACTTCTTTGAAAACAAAATGAAAAATAGTAAGACACTGGGGAATAAAAGGAAGAAAATGCCACTGTACATACAGGACACCATTTATTACAGTGATGAAAGGTAAAATGTCAAAAACAATTTTTTGATATTTTTCATTATTTTTTAATATCCCAATCTTTTCATTTAATTTTAGTTTTAGTTTTTTTAATTTTTATTTAAAATTTTTACTATTTCTTATATTTAAGCCTATCATTATTATTTCACTTTCCTATTAATTGTATTTGGCTATTTTATTGGCTTCATTTTTGAAGAAGCTTTGGATCACAGAAGGGTTACAACTGGGCCAGGGGAGGATAATTGGTGTGGGGTGTCAGTGATGGGGGATATATGGGAGGAAGTTCACCTGGGCAAATATATAAGGTACATGAATATGTTCAAATATTCACGGGGCATTGTCAGAGTAGGTGGAGACTCACACAATAACTGAGAGAATATTGAATTCCCGTCCTGGAGAGCTCTGCCAGCAACAGTCCCCCAAGTGCAGGGGCAATGACTGGTGTAGCAGGATGATCCATTGATGGGCCCTTGATATTGACAACTATGCTTATGAGCCTTTCCTCTTGAAATTGAAGCGTAGCCTAGTGTTGTGGGGTGCCAAAGAGTTGCCTCCTGAGAACCTCTTTGTTGCTCAAATGTGACCTCTCTCTAAGCCAAACTTAGCATATAAATGCATTACCTTCCCCCCAGCATGGGACATGACTACCAGGGATGAGCCTCCCTGGCACTGAGGGATTACTACCAAGTACCAACTAGCAATGCAACTGGAAAAAGACCTCAAATAAAAGGGGGAAAAGTAAAGACAAATGAGT
>PVKH010034743.1:0-11823 GCA_004027955.1 Chaetophractus vellerosus | reverse complement strand
GTATATACTTGATCTGCAATGGAGGTAGCTTTGCAGATGAGGTCTGAGGCTCAAAGAATACATACACTTTAACTAAGGCATCCACTGCTTAGTGGGGAGCCAGCACTTCAACCAAAGTTCCTGGTTCATTCCATCATACCTGGCAGTAGTGGTGACTAGTGGAAAGGGCCAGTGAGCCTTACTGTAGGGGTATTCTATCCCCTGATAGCAAGAAATCCTAGCAGTTCTCTCTGTATCTAGTCACAGAGCTTTAAGACATGTGATGCTTAGAATTTTCTTTTGGTTCATTAATCAGCAAATACTATGAAACTGGGATAATTCATTCACATACAATTTCAGTGTAAAGGGAAGAAGGAAAAAAGAAGGGAGAAAACTGCATGACCAACTATTTAAAATAGGAAAAGGAAAATGTTATTTTATTAAGCGAGATCAAGAGGATAAGATGGAAGAATTGTGATCAGGAATGATATACAGGATCTTGCCTTTTACCCTCTCATTGTTTCACAACTTGAAATAATTTTTTTCCTTTTTTTAAATTTAGTTATCCTCCACTGTAAGGCAAAATTAGTCAACCCTTGTGATTGATCGGATTATTTGGATACAGAGCTAATGAGATTATCTTTTAAAAAGTCAAGACCTTGGGTTTGTAAAGCAGGATTTGGGGAGTTGGCTGGTTGGTGGGAGCAGTGGTGTAAAGAATCAGTAGCATCCAACTGACTAAAATATTAATTAGCATCCTACCAGAATTTAAAAATGGTCTCATCCCTTAGAAAACCAAATAAGAGATGAGAAAATAAGAAAGAAAGAAAAATAAAAGCAAGGATATGCAATAATTATAGGATGTTATGATTTTTAGAATATGGACTGGGTTAATCAGGGAGGATGTAAAGATAAGAAACCAGCATTTATTGAATGCTTACTTTGTTCCCATGCAAACTCATTGGATCCCTAAGGCTTCTGTACCATGAGTATTAAGAGTCCCATTTCACAGATGGGGGCGTCAAGAATCAGATATTCAGCATTAAGTCCCTTACATGAAGGGGCAGAAGTGGAACCAGTGGAACTTGGCTCAGTGTTTCACCCTGAGAAAACTGCCCTCTCCTCTGTGGACGGTACAGTCTTGGTGAATATATCTGAAAAGAGCTGGGGTTGAATTACAATTCAAAGGAGGGGAGGAATGTAATATTGCAAATAGGTGATGGGAGATTGCTCCAGGGACACTGAAATTCACAAGCTAATTGGAAGCAGCAGAAGATTTTGATGCTGGATGCTAAGTAAACCATTCAGCTGGAAGGGATATTGTAAATTTGGGAATTAGGTAGAAATAGAAGCAGGTGGGCCCTAAAATGCTGCCTGGTGGAGGAGTTTGCAGTCAGCATTTAGTTCAGGTCAAATTCAGTAATAGTTTTGAACTCCTGCTTTTCTGAGCTGGGTGCTAGAGAGAAAAAAAGGTAAGACATGTCTCCAGCCTTCAGGATATTACAAAATGCCTTTGATTTTAGCCCCTGGTCCTGATTGGAGCTTGATCTAGAAGGGTATTGATGGAATACGTTTAATAATGGAATGATGGAAGTAGTGGATATAGAATTGGAGCTCGATTACAAAATCACAGGAAAATTCACTTCTTGTGAAAGGAATATTATGACAACACAGATAGAAGGCAACTGAATATTGTGCAAAGGTCTTAATGATATGGAAAAGTAGTGGATACATTTAAGAAATATGGCTGGGAAGTGGTGTCTGGACTTAGGAACTTATGTGTGATGAATGGGCCAAAACAGACAGCATAGAGCATATGCTATTAATTCTTAATCTTGAGCTATGTCTTCTTAGTAACTAGGAGAATGGAGGGGGAGTTTTGACATATTCCTTTCAGCATTATCATTTCTTTTTGTTAAATAAGATAGAAACTAATCTAAGAAGGGTCCAGTGAATCAATAGATAATTCAGGGTACCTTCTTTAGCACATGTTCTTGGAGTTGCTAGGTTTTACAAATATGAGACACCCACCAGCCCTGGAGGAACTCAAAATCCAGGCTGGTGGATGGGAGAGAAGACAGTCCACAGGCAATTACCATGTTTGCATTATCTGGCATAAAACAATTACCATTTTAATTGGCTGTGTTCTCCTTTGTGATCTGATGGTGCCCTATGCATAATTCTAATAAGGCAGACTTCACTTTGCACTGAAATGGTGGCATAATTTTCTGTGTCTACCCCTCGATTGTGTGTTCCTTGAGGGCAGGAACTATGCCTTCCTTTTTGGACTTCCTAGAATTTAACATAATTTGGCTCATAGTTTGAGCTCGATAAATATTTAAATGAAGAAATACATGAAAGAATAAATGATAGACTCTAATTTTATTTATTTTTGTTACAGTTTATAAAGCAATAAAATAAACTGTCATATATATGAATATGTGTGTATATATATATACATTCACATATGTATTATATAAAGCAATATAACAACCAGAGATAACAAAGCAATTTAACAATTTCTTATAAATTTGCTTTAATAGAACATGTTGAAAAGACACAACAGACCTCCTTATTTAATTCTGTGGCCAAAGGGCCTTCGGTCTTTGGACATTTTTTGACCATCTATTTTATGCCAGGCAATGTGCTGAACATTGGGAGTATCTTTAACTTTTTTTAAACAACTCCTGTTGACATGTGAATGTATTTGTTGAAACATACTGGATCCTGTGGGATATGATAATGTGGTCACTCAATTCTATCAAATGAAAGGTGTTATTTGAGCTTACTGAGGTGTACAGCCTTATAAATCAAGTGTTATCTGAGCACAGAACACAGGAGGGCGCCAGAGAACAAGAAACAGAAAACCAAAAGCAAAAAAAAAAAAAAAGCTCAACGCATGCTCTGGACTAAACAGACCTGGCTAAATTTATCATCACCCTGAAGTCTATTTCCACTAAGTCTTCTTTAAGTGCCATGACGTATTTTTAAACATAAGAGAGCTCTCCAAACTTTCAAGCCGTATGTCCAGCCCAGGCCTCCTTTTTCAAAGCGAAGCTTATGCGTGACCGGGAAGAGGACCTGGCTGCACTCACCCTGCTCGCAGGCATTTTGAGCGTCCCATCCCGTCATCCCACTCAGACCTGTTTCTAGGGAGGAAGCCCCCGGGCAGATTCACGAGCCAAGGCAACTCCAGCTTTCCTGTGATTGTCTTCACCCCGGGCCCCTCAGCACACAGCAGGTCTCCCTGGTGCTATGTAGACAGACCATGGGCTCAGACACTGACTCACTTCCCTGTGCTTCCCTGGGATTAAGCAGGTGGCCGCCAGGCCAGTGGGAGAGGCGGGACCGTCACTGCAGCTTCCAGGCAGTAGTGCCTTGTCAGAATCTGGCCCCGAACTATGACTGGAATGTGCATAAGACCAAACCCAGCCTTCCATGACATCATTAGGCACAGGTCCTGATGTCCCGGGAGGCCATGGCAGTTGTAGGTGACAGTGATAGGTGAAAACCCAATTCTTTTGACTTAAAGCGTAGTGGATATAGTACATGAATATATACAGGCCAAATCTGCCTTGCCTGCTCTGGAATTCTAGGCCCGCCTTTCCAATTACCAACATCTCAAACCCAGGATGTCCAAAACAGACGAAAACCAGCTCATTCTTCTCTTGCTTTCATCTAGCAGAAGGGGCAAGAGCAAATAATACAGGCTGGAAATCAGGAGGTTCACTCAATTTCCTCTTTTCCCCACCTCTGTCGTCCAGCTGGTCAACTAGTTAATTCTTCAATTTATAGCTCTCATTCACTTTTCTCTGCTATTAAGCATGTTAAATTTAGGATCAGTTTGCCTCTTTCCTAAAGATGTTCAAGGTTTCTTTCTAGTCTGGCTGTTCTAGTCTTCTAATCCACCCCACACTTTTTTTTTCTTTTTATTCAAGTCTCTAAAGGCTCTCCATTGCTCACAGAATAATGTGCAATTCCCTAACACGGTATAGAGACCATTATGTTTTCTACCATAGCTCTCGCTTCACAATCCACATTCTGTCTACTCCCTGAACATACAATGCCGCCCCACGCCCCCCCCACCATGATTTCCACTTCCAGACATTGATGAGAGTTTGTCTGCAATAGCTTCTCCTGGAGGTAGTATAACCTAAATGACTGTAGAACTGGGCCACAGGTTGGCAAATTATGGTCTTGGGTCAGGTATGGCCCACCACCTTCTTTTGTAAATAAACTTTTGATGGGACACAGCCACGCTCATACATTTAATGTTTATTCTATGAATGCCTTCATATGACAGCAGAATTGAGTAGCTGCAGCAGAGACCATATGGCTCACCGGAACAAAAGATTTACATCTAGTCCTTACAGGAAAAATTTCTCAACACTTGAACTAGACTGCCTGAGTTCAAATCCTGCCTCAGCCTGTGCAGCCAAAAAACACTGGGTGATTCATTTAACTCCTCTGTGCTTCATTTTCCTCATCTGTAAAATTGGAGATAATAGTATTTGCCATGTGGTAACTGGAGGGCATAATTCCTCAATGCTCCCTATTGGGATTAACCCCTTTTAATATGAGTCCTCAGGGAAAAAAATGTATGGGTTTTATTTCTACTTTAGAACTTAATTTGGCATTTTCTTATTATTTTCTATACGCATGCCCATCTTGCCTATTTGGTTGTAGCTTCTTTGAGGCCGTACACTCTATTGCGCACTATTGACATTCGAAGTATTTAATATGTGTTCATTGTAAGAATAGGGCCCCAGTATAATTATCACAAGTCTCTGAGGCAGTTTCACCCCTCCTAGTGAGGAGATCATGAGATCTGATTGTTAACTCTATTTGTTAGAATGAGCATTAATTTTGAACAGCTCATAGAATGTGTAACAATTTGTTTATATCCTTCCTGTCTTTGTGTTAAGCACGTGGGTTTTTCAGGTCACACCATTTTAGGAATAAAAATAGGGCAGTGATAATATTCCAAGATCTAGATTGTTCGGATGGTGCCCAGTGCAGGCCTTCCAGCCTTCCTGAAGCTCGTCCTGTATAGCTGGGGAAGTCTTCCTGGGCTCTTGCAGGTATTCCTGGCACTTGTCCTCTTGGCCACTCTGGTGATGTATCTGGTTACTGACATGGGGCACCATTGAAGCCCTGTCCCTGGGATTAAAGGGGAGAAAGAAAACTGGGCTTTATGGATTAAAACAGTAAGGATAAAGAAAATTTAAGCATATACCATACAAAGACTGGTTCATGAGTGTTCATTGTGGCTTTATTTATCATAGTCCCAGACTGGAAACAAAGAGAAAGTCCATTGACAGGTGTGTGGATAGGAAAGCTATAGTATATCCACTACTTAGCAATAAAAAAGAGCCAACTTCTGGTAAATGCAACAATGTGGATGAATCTCACAATAAAAGAAACCAGACCCAAAAAAGAGTACACACTGTACTATTCCATTTATATATAATCCTAGAAAATGCAAACTAATCTATCATGACGGAAGGCATATGCTTCCCACCACCATGCTTGCTTGAGTAGGGGAGTCAGGGTAATAAAGAAGAGATTACCAAGGGGCACAAGGAAACTTTTGGGTGCAATGGAAATATTCATTATCTTGATTATGGTGATGGTTGCACGGGTATATACACATGTCAAAACTTACCAAATGGTACACCTTAAATATGTGCAGTTAATCGTGTGTCCACTATACCTTAATTTAAAAATGATAAATAATATCTACCATCAGGCATTTACATAGTCTCAGCCTCAGTTAGCATGAGGAGTTTCTTGTGTCTTGACAAAGAGGTCACAGAAGTGATTTCTTGAGTCACAGTTTCCCACCGTGACTACTTATAAGAATTTGGCCATATCACTTAATATTTTTGCACCTTTGTCACCTTATCTAAAACAAAGTAGGCTGAACTTCATCATCTTCAAGGTGCCTTCTAAATTTCTAAAGTTCTTTGATCTCCATTTTATAAATCAACTACACACAGACTTTGGGGGCATCCTAAAGTTATCAAGGCAGTATGTTAAAGGTGTATAAATTGAGCTACCCTACTCTTGTTGTAGGTGTTGCTTCTGCTATTAAAAGGTGCTCCTTCCTGAAATATTGCATGCCTCTTTCAATCAGTAGGGGCTCATCTATAATACAGTCTTTTACAGTAGCAGAGAAATAGGATGGCTCAATTTCCTTGTTTTGGTAAATTGCCCTTCCGAAATGCCCACCATATGATTTGGCCTCTGTCTTAGTTTCCCAGCTGCTAAGATAAATATCGTATAATGTTTTAGTTTCTCTGCTGCTGAAACACAACACTCCCCTCCCCAAGCAAGCCATGAGATCTGCCTTCTGTCACCATAGAGTAGTTTGCATTTTCTAGAATTTTATATAAATGGAACAGTACAGTGCATACTTTTTTAGAGGTCTGGCTTCTTTTATTGTGAGATTCATCCATGTTGTTGCATTTACCAGTAGTTCATTCTTTTTTAATTTTTGGTTTAACAATAAGAATTTAATGGCTCACAGTTTCAGGGGCCCAAGGCCTACTTTCTCCTATGGTTGCTACCTTCAGGCTGGCCGACAATCTTTGGGGTTCTCTGGCTTTTCTGTCACATGGCAGTGCATCTTTTCCTTTTTCTTCTGGATCCTACTGACCTCCAGCTTCTGGCTGCTTCTCGTGGCTTTCTCTCCTTTTGTGTCCAATTTCCTTTCTTTTAAAGACTTCAGCTATATTGGATTGAGGGTCACCTTCATTTTGTTTGGATACACTGTAACTAATGACATCTTCAAAGCTCCTATTTACAAATGGGTTCCCACCTACAGGACTAGGGGTTGAGACCTGAACATACCCTTTGGGGGGGGGCATGATTCAATCCCTTACAGTCCATGCTGTGGACACCCAAAAGACATGTTCTTCCCACATGGAAAACAGTCATTCTATTGTAACATCCCAAAAGCCTTACACCATTTTAGAACAATGCTAAGTACAGCTCTCATTGGAATCAGTTATGGTATGGTTTGTCCTGGGACAAGATTCTTCTCCAATTGACCTGTAAAACCTAGAAATCAAGTTATCTGCTTCCAATATACAATGGTGGGAGAGACAGATGATAGATATTCTCATTCCAGAAGGGAGAAATTGGATGGAAAAACAGAGTTCACAGGTCCCAAACAAGTCTGAAAGCAGGGCAAACACCATTAAACCTCAAGGTCTGGAAGCCATCTGTGGCTTGATGTTTTGTCCTCTGGGCCTGATGGAACAGCAGCCCCACCCCTTCTAAGAGCCTGTGCTACGTCTATGCTTGCCCTGAACACTGGGGCATAGACCATATCCTCTCTGAGCATCAGAACGGTGGCCAGGCTCTCTGCAAATGCCAGCGCATGAGGGAGACAGAAGAGAAATCAATGAAACTCAGAAAAGAAAGGTGAGGAGGTTGCCATATGCATTGCCAAGTGACAAAAGCCAGGGCACCCTAAGGTTCCCAAGGTTTGCTGGCCAGCCACAAGAGATCAACCCTGCGAGGAAGCAAACCTTCTAGCTTCCAAAACTGAAACTGTGAGCCAATAAATTTCTGTTTTTAAGCCAACCCATTTTATGTCTTAGCAACCAGGAAACTATGACAGTTTTTGGTACCAGAAATGAGGTAAATTATTCAACCTACCATGGCCTCCCAAATTCAAGTTCCCAATTTCAAAATCAAAGAATAATAGGGTGATTTTATTGAGGTCATAAAACCTAATTTTTAAAAAGACGTGCAAGAAAAAAATTAGAAATGGAAAGATGTTTTATAAGAGCATGTCAGGCTTTGGAAGATATCACTGGGACATTCTTTCTTTCTTAGGTCCATAAATATGACACTGACTTCATACAGTGGAGTTAAGGTTGAGTTCACTGCTGCAGGAATTTGTAAGCTCCTTAAGATATCTTATGGCTGCACAGTGCTCCCTTCAGAGGAGAATGTACTGGGGTTTCTCCAAAGCCGAACTGTTTAAAATCCAAATGACCCAACACTAGAGTTGCTTTTCTCTAGGGAAGTTTCCTTAGCAACATACCAGAATTATAGGTGGTTTAAAGAAATTAATCTTTACATTGGTATAAACTGGAGACAGAAGAAATAGAGAAAACTACCATCACATACAGATAAGCAATTATTATTGAATTTAAGGTAAGCTGTTGAAATACCCAAGATATTTGGTGGTTATTTACATAGCAACCCACATGGACTCGAACATGGAGAGGTGGCACGTTGAAGGGAATCTCACCCATGCCAGGCCTGCATTGGATACATTCCCTATGTTAACTTGTTTGTCCCTCTCCATAGTCCTTTGATAAAAGCAATTATTAGTTTTACCAGAGACTGAGGCTGAGCTATATTAAGGTCCAAAGTCACACAGTTAGTAAGTGCTGGAAGAAGAATTTGGAGCTGGGTCTGGTTAGTTCAAAATCCAGTGTTCTTCCTCCCATCCTGCTGACCGAGTACATACATGGTATGAGGCATTTGAGTGATCATTCCAGGTGATTTTTACTGTGTGGGTTTTGGATTCTAAGCGGCAATCCTGCTGACCTGCACGGGAGTTTATGGAACTGTGTGGTAATTATGGTGGGCCATTTTCTTGGCAAGTTCTCCTGATACCATTGCTGTACCAAGAAGGGTAGATAATCCACGGTGGATGTGGAGACACCTCAGCCTTTCTTTATTTGATTTTATATAGATTTTTTCCCTCTAGGTAGTTTTTGCATTGACTTTGGGAGTTTTAAGGCTTGAGTTTATTTTGGTATAACAGGAAAGCATTCAGTTCTTCAGGACATTTTCTCCTGTGTACTTAGAGTTCTAGTGCCTGCCTAACCTTTGGGGGGAGTATGTGCTGTATTTCTTTGACTGGGAAAAGCAGTCAGGAGTTGGTTTCTCTGTCTCCAGCCTTAACCCCTGGCCTACTAGACTTTATATTTGAAGGGCCAGAGTATTTTTTTTAAACAATAATCTGATCTTATCACTTCCCTGTGTCATGTGGGAAATTACATCTAGGGAATGGTAGCCACCAAGTGTACTGAGGCAGGCTGCCTGATCGAGAGGTTGTGGAACAGAAAGGCTCACAGAGCAAATTCAGATGTATGATTACATGGTTTATGAAATCAGTTTCAGACTCAATGCGAAGCCAGAGGACTGTAACAGGACAGATGACACAGAGAGGGAGTAAGCAGTAGAAGGACCACCTTCCCTGACTTCTTGGTTGCACAATATTCATCTAGCTTGTGCCCTCTCTGCCACATCAGCCTTCCTTGATGATGGGGTGGTTATGGGGACCAGAGGTGAGGGTAAGAAAGGGGGCACAGGAGCTGGGATTCACCTAGAGCCATCACATACTTGCTGTAGTTTTTATCTGCATCACAAGCAGAGCAAATGTGGGTCAGAATGGAACCATAATGGATGTCACAATGTATTGACCAATTTAGGGAAGACCTAGTTATCAAACTGAAGGTGGCATGGTCTGAAATTATGGATATTTAAGATTCACTCAAAACTTCCATTCCTGTCTATGAGCAAGTAGCTCTCTATTCCATCCTTTTTTTTAATCTTTGTTTTAGGCACATATGCTCCAATTATTTTCTCTGTCTAACAGGTCACACAGGTTACCCACTTGCTCTCTATACT
The DNA here is from genome assembly GCA_004027955.1 of Chaetophractus vellerosus. NCBI lineage: Eukaryota > Metazoa > Chordata > Mammalia > Cingulata > Chlamyphoridae > Chaetophractus > Chaetophractus vellerosus. Next base: position 2,187 of record PVKH010034743.1, on the reverse strand, counting down.
TAACACATCCTTTGAGTATTTATTCGTCCCTTTGTTTTTATTCTATATAACAGTATTGAATAATCATAAATAATACAGAAAACTCACATTACACCCTATTTAAGATATTTCAAGGGCTCTTTTTGGCCTGGAAAATAAAATACAAAATCCTCAGTGCAGCATAAAGCTCCTTCACAATCTGCCCCTGACTGACTTTTTAGACTTGACTCCTATCTCTCATAAAAAGGTCCTCCACTTTCCTATCCCATAGAAATGCTCTGCATTTCCTAACCTTGCCAAGCTCTCTCAATCTCTGTACATGACATAGAACGGCCTTGCGTCTCTGGTGGACCTGGAGCACTAGACCCTGCTCCCCCTTTAAGACGCAGCAGCTTTATCTACTCTAGGAAGTCTGACCTGAACACCACTTCCTTCTTAACCTAGCCCAAAACTCACGTGCGTGGACACACATGTAAACACATCCACACATCCACACCCAAACATCTTGGCTCATTCCACTATGTTGCTTAGGTATAGTCTAAAAAGTGCATCCTAGTATTAGAGCACTTGAAACATTGTATTACATTTTATATTATTGTCTATTAGACTCTAAGCAACATTCTTCAAGGGATAGTAATATATTCCTCCTTTATTCCCAGCCATAAGCCAAAGTCTACTCTGTTGTTAATGCGAAGTAAGTATTTGATAAGTTATTAATTGAGTTAATAAGTATTTAATAAGAAACTATGCAACCACTCGGTAGATGTGTATTCTTAGAGTACGGGCAATTTCTATACCTGTCATTTTAAAATTCAGTCTTTCCCCTCATTTCTTCTGAACTTTTTTCCAAACTACCATTTACTCTTACTACTTGTTTTTGATCACTTAAATATGTTTTCATAAATTAGAAATAACAAATAATGCTAATCTTTTGGTTATCTTCTGTGTCCCATGTTGCGAATCAGACCTTGTCTTTCCCCAATCCCAAAGCATGTGATCAAATCATAATACCACACAAATGGGAGCAAGGATTATGATTCAGGAGGAGCATATGTCACCTCACACAGGATAATTAGATGCAATAAACCCATAACAGCATTTTCTGCCTATTTCCATGTTAGAGCATGCTGTTTGATTCACAATTTGAATTTCAATATCCATTAGTTCTTATACATTCATATAAATGCACACTGAGTAACTACCACTTCTAAGTATTGGAGTAGAACCTGAAAAAGACAAGTACATTCTCAGTCCTCTTGGAGTTTGCGACCAGCATCACCTCAGGATCAGTGGGAAATAGAAAATCAGGTTTAAGACCGGGATGAGCCACTCTCGAGTCTTAGGATGGGCACTGCGTCCTCAGACATTACAGGCAGGCCTGGGTCCATGTAGGCTCACTGCTCTACAGTGCCCCCTTCCCCAGAGGTGTGGTGGGGCGACTTGCAGGGACTCCCCTCTCCTACTCCGTGGCATTTGATCCAGCCTGAGCATCTTCTAAGCAGCACTTGTAGCTCCTCCACCAGGGTGCTTTCCCCAAACCTCCACTCCTGCTCCCACGGAAGCAGCCCTGGTCTGAAGCCCACCCCATGCTCCTTCCCACACCTGCTGCATCCAGACACACGTTAGTGGCTTCTGCTCAGGTAAAGCTGACTTTGGACCTACTTGCTAGCTCTTTGTCTTCAGGGATAATTTAGTAGCCCAGTTTCTTATTTTCACCAACTATAAAATGAGATTATAGTGCTCACTCCACATTATGGTGAGGGTTATAGATTAAGCCCCATTGCAAGGTAGAAACAGTGATATCATGCCTCATCCGCCCCAGTAGTCCCGGCTTTCAATGTGGATACGGATGAGCGCATTAGTTTGCCACGGGGCTGCCGATGCAAAGCACCAGAAAATGTCTAAATTAAGGCACCATCCTAGATGCCTTCTCACCAAAGTCAGCTACTGGTAATCCCGATGTCCTGCTTTGTGGCCTTCAGGCATGACGGCGGTTCTGCAGGTCTCTCTACTTTCACTGCAGGTCTCCCTTTATTTTCCCCTCGACCTCAGCTCCCTCCCTCCCCCTCCCACTGTCTCTATTTATATCAGACCCAACAAGAGGGCAGAGACCCAAGCTGGCTCAAGCCTCACTGACATAATCCAATCAAAAGACCCCACACCCACAAGAATGGGTTAGTTCAAAAACAATCTTTTTCTTTTTGGGGT